>SKCR01042253.1:0-99822 GCA_019454045.1 Zanthoxylum bungeanum
CCAGTCGCATTTTTCAGCATTTTTGGCCTGCAAAACCCTAGCTTTTCACCCTACCTATATAAACAAACATATAGCCGCCATCCCTCGTAGTTGAAACACTTTTCCCTTGAGCCAAATCTCTCAAAAGATTTCAACTCTCTTTGATTTCACCTTGAAGACTCTTTGAATCTCATGTCTTCTATTTGTTTGGTGAAATCCAATCTTTGTTAAGCCTTCAACACAACCCAACCCAAAATCCATAATCCTTTAGAGTTCTTTAGGATGAGTTTTGGTAGTCGGAGTTCTGGCGTCAAAGGTGATACAATCTACTCAGAGACTTCAGAGGTTCTGAAGAAAACCGTGGGTCGCGGGCTTGAGGAGTTGCCTTGAGTTCTTGCAGTATAGAGGTACTTGAGTCGGTGGAGTTGCCACCATAGGTTTTGACCATCGCTGTAAGTTTTTCTCGAAATAGTGGATTGGGTTGGTAGCCGATATACTCGGAGTGGTTTTTTACTCGCAAGAGTTTTCCACTTCGTCACCAAAATTTCTTGTGTTGATTTTGTGTGGTTTGATTATATTTGCTGCTTTAATTATTGTTATTGTTTTACATTTGCAGCATATTTTTTTTAGTTGGTTAATTTAGAAATTGCTGTTTCAATTCCATAGTAACAGTAATTAGGACTTGTCCTGTTTATTGCTTGTAATTCCGCATAGGGTCAGAACTTAGGATAACCCTGAATTTTCAGGGACATTTCATCATTAGCAATTAGATTAGGTATCAATGAGGTAGCTCGTCATCACTACACATAGAGTCCAAGATTTAGGTAGTTCACCTAATGAATTCCTTTTTGTTTTACTCCTACTTTATGGACTTGTCATAGCGGCAGTATCGTTTCTTCTTGTTTTTAATTTTTCGAATATGTGCGCAAATTCTTCGAATATATTTTGCAGTGTTTTATAAATTTGTTTTTGTATCATTGCTTTGATCTAGCTTTCTTAAAGGTCTCACTATTCCTGGTAAAGTATTGTTGATCAAGAGATTTGATCCATTAGATGACTCGAGCACGCCGGAATGATTCCCAAGCTTTGGAAGGAGTTTAACAGATAATGACGCTGTTACAAGTGACCATGTGCACAATTCCATGGAGTTATTATTTGATGACATTTTTCATTTAATATTGAGATTTAAGTGCAGTGAATTGTATTTGAAAATTCGGGGTTATCATAAGGTTCTGACCTTATGTGCAATTACAGATAATAATCAGAACAAGTCTTGTTACTGCTACTATGGATAAATTAACAGGCAACCACAATAACAACCAAATGAAATATGCTTGTCGTTTGCCGTCATGTCTACTATGATTATGCTTTGTTCGAGTTATATGTACAAGTTGTAAATAAGATAATGTGATGAGTGGTTTCTCAAACCATTATAGCAGCAGAACTGGTGATGTGAACTTTAAATTTTATAAAATTTGTAATTGAAGGTTTGAAAACCTAGAACTTTGAGTATAAGATTTATAGAAATATATAAATTTTATTATTTTTATGAGAATAATATTTCTATAAAGAAAAAATTTCTTTCATATTAAGAAATGGAGGGGGCTCGACCTCCAATGATAAATTGGAAATAGTGGGGGTTCTACCTCTAATATTTTACTCATGTTTTTAAAGTGATTGAAAGTGGAAAAATACATTTGTTATAATGTGAAGTGTCTATATATTGATATGCTTCTTTTTTATATGCATGTTGTTGATTTTGTTGAAGTATATGTTGTCTTCTAAATCTGTAATGAAAAAACTTAGAAGAAACTAGTGTAATTCTTGGAATAAAAATTACTAGGTCAGAAAAAAAAGGGAATCTAAAAATAAATTTGCATGTACTCTTTATAACTCTAGTGTAAAGTTGTTCAAGAACATTGGTGACAATGTTACACAATTTGAGTATTCGAACAACATTTGTAACTGATGTTATATTTTGATTACACTATACCTGACATTGTATATGTCGTATGATTACAATGTATATTTATATTTATTAGTAGACCTGGTATGAGCATTGACATGCTATTGAGAGGGTTATAAGGTGCCTAAAAAGGACCATGAACCTAGAATTACATTATCAGATGTTTTCTGCTGTCCTTGAAGGATATAGCGATGTTAATTGGAACACTTTTTCGGATGATTCCAAGACTACCAATGGATATACTTTCTGGAGTCTGAGATGATACCAGTAGCATTAGCTTGTGAAGAAGCAGCTTGACTATGAAGCTTGCTATTAGATACCCTTTATGGGAGAGACTGATACCAGTTGTCTTGATCCATTGTGATAGTACCGCGGCTATTACAAATATTCAGAACTGTTATTATAACAGTAAGAGATTGTAGATACACAGTACACTTGGAGAATACCTCTCTTCTGGATGCCGAAGGGGGAGCTGAATCCCAAGAGGATGCCGAAGCCGGAGAGCTTTAACATACGAAGCCTGAAGGGGGAGCCGAAGCCCAAAAAGGTGCCGAAGCCCAAGAGGATGCTGAAGCCGGAGAGTCTTAACCTACGAAGCCTGAATGGGGAGCCGAAGCCCAAGAGGATGTTGAAGTCGGAAAGGGAGCGAAATCCCGAAAGAGAGCCGAAACCGAAGAGGGAGCAAAATCCCGAAAGAGAGTCGAAGTCCGAGAGTGCCGAAGCCAGAGAGGGAGCGAAATCCCGAAAGAGAGCCAAAGCGGAGAGGGAACGAAATCCCGAAAGAGAGCTGAAGCTCGACAGAGAGCCGAAGCCCGAGAGGGAGCGAAATCCCAAAATAAAGCTGAAGCCGAAAAGGGAGCGAAATCCCGAAAGAGAGCCGAAGCTTAAGAGAACCGAAGCCAAAAAGGGAACGAAATCTCGATAGAGATGAAATATCCCAAGTTTTTCGAAACAGTGCCGGAAGGTTTCCGAATTAAAGTTAAGGATTTGGAACGAGATGGTAATCAAAAATCAAGGTTTATGAGTTGAGAAATAGATCGGAATATTTTTAAAATAAAGATTCGTCGCGTTGAAAAACGTGTGGTTTTCAGAAAATTCCATGACATGGACCTAATTGAAATTTTAAGGGGTCAGTATGTAATTTTTCGAAATTACTTATAAATAACCCATAGTTTCTAGAAATTGCGAAAAGGGCAAAACTTCTCAAAATACCCAAATCGACTCCCCAACCCCCAAATCGTCCTTCCCTTTGCTGGTCACACTGACAACCTGCCGGCCACCGCCGACCGGCACGACCAGCCAGGGGGTGCGCCGGCCACCCCCACCTTGTGGTGGTCGGCGGCAGCCCCCAAGTCGCCGGCAGATGATGAAATGAGAGTGAAAACGCGCATGAATGGGTTAGGCGATCCGAGCTCGTCGCTTCGTTTCACGGCCCGAGCCACCCGCCAAATCGAAGCTCTCAGAGAGTACTACAAGGTTGCGGTGTCGGTTTTCCAGAATAGTGCTTGGTTTCGCGTGAATCGAGAGAATAAGATTCAGATGAATAGTGACCTATGATGAACAGTAACTCCGATCAGAATTCCATCGATTCCAGCGCGTTCGTGGGATCGTTTGGAGTCTGTATATGGCCTCGAAATCTCGGTAAGACCTCCCGGTAAAAATCTGCAAATTTCAATTTTTCCGCTAAATATTCGAATGTTTCCAGTAGCTTCACAGAGTAGAGTATTGATTTAAATTGAATTGTTTGAGTATTGGTATATTGAATTTGAGCATTCGGTAGAATTCGAGTGAAAACAGAACAAATTTGATCGATCCGATAGAATATGTAGGTTTTCGGTTAAAGTGGGTTTTTGTGTATAAAGATGTATTTTGGTTTTAATGATGGTTATGAGTTATATATGATATTACGAGAATGTTTGGATAAGTCCGGGTAGATTCGGAGGGTTCAGGACCCTTCCGTAGCGTTTGCGGAAATTTTTCGGAAGATTTTCTAAAAACGCGTAAAATTGGGAATTTAAGTGAACTAGTGGCTTAGAATAGATTGTAGTGGTGTTTTAAGATTACTGAAACTGAATGTATTGAAATCGGAGTTGATTTGATTTTTTTGAAAAGATTCAGAATTTTATAGTAGTTTGGTCGAGAACTTCGTAAGTCGTGTGTCTGACAGCTTTTCGCCATTTGTTTTGACATACTTAACTAGGACATGCGGCGCTCGCGAAGCCAGGTAAGTAAGTCATGCGATGAGAGCTTAATGTGTGATTTCGTATCTTGATTATACATATATACGTGTATAGATGATTAATATGTTAGGTAAAACAGAAGATAGTTAAGAAGTAGTTTAAGAAGCAGTTCAAGGTTATGTGTAGCTAAGTGAAACGATCATCGCAGATATGGCTTTTGTTATTATCATAATATGAAGTAAGAGGTTTAATGATATTAATGTCTATGTGTATGTATGAATGTACATAAAGGTATCAATCTGTAACGATATGAATTGTGTATGTGAATAAATATGAAAATGTATAAGTATATGAGTATGTATTCGTATATGCATATGATGCTAAGATACATATAGGTTGGATATGTTCATTTGATAAAGATGTTATATCAAATGTTATTAGACAGAGATTCTGAATGAATATGTTTGATCGATAAAGGAAAAACTATGAGAATTATTAAAGGTATGACATTTGAATTTGGTAACAAGAGGTGTATTCATATGTTTGAAACATATGTTTGTATGTGAGTGTTTGAGTCGTGTTTTGGAATGTTTGTTATGGATGTGCTTATGTATGAGAAGTCACGCAACAAACTTGTTGTGCCGTGATATGTATGTATTGTTTGACTGTATGCCTTGTGATGTATTGGTTGTTAAGTTTGCTTCATGATTAGTTGTATGATGATTGTGTGTGTGACTGTGTGTATGTACGTGTATGATAAAGCTCATTGATTATATGGATAATGAATGCTTATGTGAAATGAATGAATGAATTTGAAAACTAATGTGAGCGTTAGATATTATAAAGCGCGTTTGTTAAGCTGTATTGGTATGTGTGTATATGTATAAGAACTTTAGAATTATTTTTGGTATGAATATAAGAGGGGTGTGCTAAAGTATGTGTAAATGTATATGAATCACGATTGTTAAGCCATTGTAATAATGTTGTAATTAAAGGAAGTTAAGAAAGGTTTAATTTGGTATTGTGAAAAGTTTATTTAACATAGCGATTTGATGATATTTCAAAGTTAGACTATTGTGATAAAAGTATAGATATACGATTTGCTTTTTATGCTTTGGGCGTTAGGTATTATATTAGCACATATGTTAATATGAAAATGTGAAACTTTGATAAGAGTTAAGAATAAAGAATAATAACAAATTAATAATTTCGAATTTGAAATAACTTAGTAAATCTGTTAAACGGCTGATATATTTGACTTGTTTGTTGTATTAATAGCACAGTTACTTACTGAGTTTTAAAACTCACACCAAACCAGTTTGCCAATTTTGCAGGTTGACTTGTAGAATGGTCAATCATATCAGCTTTGGAAGTCATTTTTGAGACGTGGATTACCCAAGTGGCAGTCACCCTCGCAAGTGTCCAGGAAAAAGTTTTAGAAGATTAGGATATCTGATTTATTATTTTATTTATTATGCTGAGTATTTGGTTTGTATTAATAAATCAAAGTTTTAATTGTTGATAGATGATGTGGGCACGAAGCCCTTAGGTTGTGGTTTTGATGAGTTTTGTGTGAACCTGAGGTCCTTTTATTGGTTTGATATTTTCTTGGTTCGTTTTGATGCTGGACTGAGATCCAGATTGTCCGATTTTAGGATACATCATGCCGAATTTTCGTAAATTTAGAGGCTTATGGAGATGGGTCAATCATGTCTCCTACCGGTAGCATCATGCCTCTGGCGGAGTGTTACAAGAGAGCGAAAGCAAAATCTTAAAGAGAGTCGAAACCTGAAAGGAGTCAGCCAGAGCACACTTGTGAATGGGTGGTGCGAAGGGGTGGCGCGTGAGGTTCACGTACCGATGATGGCCGCGACCCCCACGCGCCGATGAAAGCAGAGAGAGTGAAACTAGAAAAATGAGAACCTGGGCTCTGATACCATGTTAGATAATGAAAGAAAGTCTTGGATTCACTCTATATGAATTTACAATGGTAAAGGCCTTTATATAGGCTACATAGAAAACCAAAATAGAAAAGGAATCATATAGTAAGGAACAATAATAATGGATATATGAAATCTGCATCTAATAGGGAAATATAATAAAATCACGAATCCTAAAGGTACTAGGAATTCTATTTTGGATACTGATTCCATAATATAGATTTCCATAATAATATTCTTTAATATTCCTTAACAGGTCGGTTGGTAATTATCACGCTGATTTATATATTATAATAAGGGAGATTTCTAAATTAGCATTAGTAAATGTAGATTAATCTAACTTAATTTATAATATGGAAATTATAATTTAATGGATTAAAAGTTGATACTGCCTTAGTAGCTGGTTTTATTTATGTAAAAGAATGTGACACCGCCTAAATGGTCGGTCTTTGGGTGACAGATGATTACCGTTTAAAAGCTGGTTTATGGATAAAAAATAACACCGCCTTTATGGCTGGTTCAACTTAAATGAGTAACATTGACAATTTCTATATTATAATAAAGTGAGATTTCTAAAAGTGGATCATCTAACCCCAATATTTTATTTTTATTCAAATATTCACATGTTTAATAATTGATTTAATTATATTATGGGTAATTCTTTAGTTTGTTTATTGAATCTTAAGTTTAATGCTTCTTGTTGCCTAATCACCAATAGATTGATGTGGTAAACTTAAAATGGACTTGGAAAAAGGATTTTAGGTTTCAGCCTTAGATTCAACAGCTTACGATCTTTCTTAAGGATAATATAACCCTTAATAGATTTCCTTACAGAATAGGAATATACCTGTCGGGCGGGGGTAGCCATAATTGGAACTTGAACTTAATGAATTCATGTAACTTGGTTAACATAGATGTACGGGCCAAATTTAGACCCAAGGGTAAAATCGTCCAAATCCAACACCAAATAAAGCCCAAAGACATAGACCCAACCCATAATAACACACATTATTATGGACAAAACCTCTTAATTATATCAACCACTTTTCCCCACTTTGCCCGACACAAAACTTATTCCCACCTGCTCAGACTTTCTATCAAATGCATAAGGCACGTGGTGGGACTTACGCCAGCTGCCAATGATGATAATTTTCATCTATAAATAGGAACGAAATTCGAGAAATAAGGGAAGAACTTCACTTCTTTCATCCAAGTCTAATACATTTTATTCAGATATTGGTTCTATTTCCCATTTCTAAAAGCATTTGTCATCGCCCTCACGGCCATCCAATAAAGTTGAGGCAGTAATAAACCTCAACTTCACTTTTTTACATATTTTCTGATCATTTCATACTACTGACTTGGGCGTCGGAGTGTCCCCGGTACCTACCACACCGGTGGGCAGTCTACTCCTATTCATTCTTCTTTGTTTTACAGGATCGCTAGTGCCCCAATTTACAAATTCTGATTGTGGACCTCGGCCGAATTCCAGCATCCACAATTTGGCGCCCACCGTGGGGCCCTAACGATTCAAAGCAGGCAAAGATATCACAGTCTACGATTCCTAAAACACATCTACTCATGGCTTCAAGCAACAAACAAATTTCAGATCACATGGCCGCACACTTAACCGCTTTATAAGAACAGATACGATCATTGGAAGATGAAAGTATAACCATATAAAGCTCTAATATTAATTCAAAAGCAATTGGAACAGACTTCTTCAACCTCCCAAAGGCGTGAGGCTACAACCATGCTATTCAATCCAATCTTTTGGAAGCATTCAAGCGACAATCCTCCATCAGGTCTAATTGAGTGGAGACTTCTTTAGGATCTTCACCAAGACCAGTGGGCTGGGGACAATCTGATATGAATGAGTTATGATAATTTAGAAGAAAAGAGTCTACCTCAAAGATCATGAACTCTCATATTCCTTATTTGATATATGAAGATACTTGTTCTTTTTGGACTACATGGAACAACATTCATCAGATTCCAACAATCTCAGACGACAGCAAAATATCTTTCAAGTATGACATAATCTCACAAGAGGACCTGCCTTCGGCTCAGACGACATGGCATAAGAATTGAGTTACTGACTTGATTTATGGTGAGAAGTCATCAATTCTTCAGACTAAAAATTCTAGGTGACATGCACAAAGCTAAGCCAATCCCATTCGACAAGGAATTATTCTTGTTACAAACGTATCGCCACGCTACCACTCAACAAAGCTCAAAAAAAGCATACAATACTTATTATAAAAAATAACAAAACATAGCATTATGCTATATACTCAAGCCACATGAACAAACATATATGCACCCAAGAAAGTCATATATTAAAGCCATGCACTAGCTTCCAAATGAAAAGCTATATACAAAAGCCATGCACTAGCTTCCAAATGAAAAGCCATATACAAAAGCCTTGCACTAGCTTCCAAATGAAAAGCCATATACAAAAGCCTTACACTAGCTTCCAAAACATAAAATGCCATGGCACACATAAGCTACTAAACACGACACTCAAGCATGGCGCATTTAACAAATTACAAAAACATGTTCCAGGGAGAGAGAAACCTTCCCCCACGGACATAAAAAAAAATTAAATTTTTTTTGAAACAAATGTGGAACACGTAAAGAGAGCCCCCACTCACTCGGCAATTTCAAAGTTGCCACACGTCAGCCCACACAACAATCTGTCGAACCGAGCATGAGGTCTTACAAGAAAGCTGATGAATCCAAAATCCAAGAAGTCCACTCGACAAAGGGAAGTTCACAAGCGACATAAATTGAAATAAATTGAGGCCAACTGCCCCAAGCTGAAAAAGTTGAGTTAAATAAATGATTTATTACCCACAAAACAAATGAAGCCCCACACCACATGGAAATGATGAGTGACTCATTTGACAAAGCCAACATGCCATCATGGACACCATGCATGAATGAGCCCTTTCACACGCACAAGGGCCACGATACTCCCACACACTAGGCGAGGCCAAAAACCCAAGCAGCCAATGTCCAATGATCTCATAAGTCCATATGCGACTGCTGGCATGATGCATGGACCAATCTCTCACGTGAAGGAGACAGATAAGTGTGAAATAATAAGCTATCATTCACTCACAACTGAATCTCACTTTTGTAGCATGAAATCAAAGCTAATCAACAAAATTGCATGCTACACCACTTAAGAATGTCTGACACAAGTCAGAGGCCTATACGACACTACACGAATGAAGCTCAGACATTAGAAATTTGGTTCATACGACATTACTTAAAGGCTTGGAAGACATTGAAGGATAGTCACCCTTTCAAGACAACACATATGGAATTTCATCAATGAAAGGTTAGTCATCATCTCCATGCTACATTGATTTAATATTGCTAACTCCACACTACATATGGTATCTTTTATCATGCCTAGTAGAATGAAGAACTTTCTTGGATCTCCTTTAGGTCCAATCAACCTACCTATATCAGGTTTGGTAGTATGAAAATTCTATGTGACTTTCATCAAAATTTATTTTATTGTAGTATCATTGACCTTATTCAAGCCTTGTATAATTAGTAATGACCTTGATAGACATTCATCTCTTCCATACTACATATGAGGATAATCATATCCACACTACGTATGAAGATTATCATCCATTCTAGACTACATGGATGGATTTCCATAAACCCTAGAAAGTATTGGAAAAGCCCCATGAACCTTCATCAGGTTTATTCAACCCTAGTCTCCTGACCATCATCAGGTCAGGTAGAATGAAAATTTTCTTGGACCTCATTTGGTCCAATCGACCAACCTTTATCAAGTTAGGTAGTATGAAAATTCTTTTGGACCTTCATCAAGTTCATTCGACCATTGATTCATGGACCTTTATCGGGTTCATTCGACTGTAGTCTTCTGACCTTCATCAGGTCAGGTAGTATGAAGATTCATATAGACCTTTATTAAGTTCATTCGACCGTAGCTTCATGGACCTTCGTCAGGTCCATTCGATAAGTCCAGTCGACAGTAGTCTCGCAGAATGAGAGGTGATGACTTGCATCAAGTTCATTCCATTGTAGTATCATGGACCTTCTTCAGGTCTAGTATAGTGAGTGATGACCTTTGACCTTCATCAGGTTCATTCGACCAACTCCATTCGAAAGTAGTCTCGTAGACTAAAGATGACATTGATGGCTTTAATCAAGTTTATCTATTATAGTCTCTTGAACCTTCATCATGTCCATTCGACAAACTCCATTCGACAGTAGTATTGTAGAAGTGTGATGAGTAATGACCTTGACAGATATTCTTCAAGTTCATTCTACCATAGTCTCATGGACCTTCATCAGGTGTAGAAAAGTGAGTAATGAATTATTTGGATTTTCATAAAATCCATTCGACAAGTCCAGTCGACAATAGTCTCGTAGAATGAGAGGTGATGACTTGCATCAAGTTCATTTCATTATAGTATCATGGGCCTTCTTCAGATCTAATATTGTGTAATGACCTCCTTCATCAGGTCCATTTGATAGTCCATTCGATAGTAGTATCATGGACCTTCATCAGAACTAGTAGTATGAGAAGGAAAGACTCTCATAGACCTTCTTCAGGTCTAGTAGAGTAAAAATCCTCATTGACTCATATTAGATCATGTAGAATGAAGAATGAAGACCCCCGTGGATCTTCATCATATACGGAATCTGTAGACTCCCATGTATCTTCATCAGGTATAGTGGAATGTGTAAACTTTACTTTGACCTTAATAAGGTCGGGAGGATTAAACTCCCATATACCCATATTAGGTATAGTGGAGTGTGTAGACTTTCTTGGACCTTCATCGGGTAATGTAAACTCTGATGTACTTTTTCAAGTGTGTAGAATGAAATCTTCTTAGACTTTCATCAGATCTAGTAGCTGTAGACTCCCTTGTACTTTATCAATATGTATGGTCGTCTTGATACATAAGACAATGAAACATCCTCCATATGGAACATGCCCATTTGACTCAGGAAAAGTCAAATAGAAGACATGACCTTCATCTAGTCCAGACGACATTGTAAATTCCCCTGGTCTTTTGACCCGTAGTATGGGGATTATCCTGACCTTCATCTGGTTCAGTCGACCGGGGACATCCCCCATTGGCTCATGTAGAGTCAATTTGAAGACCTGACCTTCATCTGGTCAGACAATATTGTAAATTCCCCTGGTCTTTTGACCCGTAGTATGGGGATTATCCTGACCTTCATCTGGTTCAGTCGACCGGGGACATCCCCCATTGGCTCTTGTAGAGTCAAGTTGAAGACCTGACCTTCATCTGGTCAGACAATATTGTAAATTCCCCTGGTCCTTTGACCCGTAGTATGGGGATTATCCCGACCTTCATCTGGATCAGTCGA
Source organism: Zanthoxylum bungeanum (assembly GCA_019454045.1). Taxonomy (NCBI): domain Eukaryota; kingdom Viridiplantae; phylum Streptophyta; class Magnoliopsida; order Sapindales; family Rutaceae; genus Zanthoxylum; species Zanthoxylum bungeanum. The sequence goes on from SKCR01042253.1 coordinate 11,454, forward strand.
CCGGGGACATCCCCCATTGGCTCATGTAGAGTCAATTTGAAGACCTGACCTTCATCTGGTCAGACGATATTGTAAATTCCCCTGGTCCTTTGACCCGCAGTATGAGGATTATCCTGACCTTCATCTGGTTCAGTCGACCGGGGACATCCCACATTGGCTCATGTAGAGTCAAGTTGAAGACCTGACCTTCATCTGGTCAGACGATATTGTAAATTCCCCTGGTCTTTTGACCCGTAGTATGGGGATTACCCTGGCTTTCATCTGGTTCAGTCGACCGGGGACATCCCCCATTGGCTCATGTGGAGTCAAGTTGAAGACCTGACCTTCATCTGGTCAGATAATATTTTAAATTCCCCTGGTCATTTGACCCGTAGTATGGGGATTATCCCGACCTTCATCCGGATCAGTCGACCGGGGACATCCCCCATTGGCTCATGTAGAGTCAAGTTGAAGACCTGACCTTCATCTGGTCAGGCGATATTTTAAATTCCCCTGGTCCTTTGACTCGTAGTATGGGGATTATCCTGACCTTCATCTGGTTCAGTCGACCGGGGACATCCCCCATTGGCTCATGTAGAGTCAAGTTGAAGACCTGACCTTCATCTGGTCAGACGATATTGTAAATTCCCCTGGTCTTTTGACCCGTACTATGGGGATTATCCTGACCTTCATCTGGTTCAGTCGACCGGGGACATCCCCCACTGGCTCATGTAGAGTCAAGTTGAAGACCTGACCTTTATCTGGTAAGACAATATTGTAAATTCCCCTGGTCTTTTGACCCGTAGTATGGGGATTATCATGACCTTCATCTGGTTCAGTCGACCGGGGACATCCCTCATTGGCTCATGTAGAGTCAAGTTGAAGACCTGACCTTCATATGGTCAGACAATATTGTAAATTCCCCTAGTCTTTTGACCCGTAGTATGGGAATTATCCTGACCTTCATCTGGTTCAGTCGACCGGGGAGATCCCCTATTGGCTCTTGTAGAGTCAAGTTGAATACCTGGCCTTCATCTGGTCAGAATACATTGTAGATTCCTCTGGTATTTTGACCCATAGTTTGAGGATTTTCCTGAACTTTCATCTGGTTCAGTCGACCGGGGACATTCCCCACAACTAAATGTCAAGCCAAGTTGAAGACTTGGACTACTCTTAGTCCAAAAGACATTGAATTCTCTCTATCGTATGTAACATGAACTATGCACTCTCAACATGTACTTTTACATCTTTTTTCGTTCGACACGTATAAAATACTCTCTAAATCAAGAAATTCTTGACTTAGAGAGTATGAGACAAACTGTACGGGCCAAATTTGGACCCAAGGGTAAAATCGTCCAAATCCAACACCAAATAAAGCCCAAAGACATAGACCCGACCCATAATAACACACATTATTAAATTAGGATAAAAACATCTACTTAAGGACAAAACCTCTTAATTATATCAACCATTTTTCCCCACTTTGCCCGACACAAAACTTATTCCCACCTGCTCAAACTTTTTATCAAATGCATAAGGCACGTGGTGGGACTTACGCCAGCTGCCAAGGATGATAATTTTCATCTATAAATAGGAACGAAATTCGAGAAATAAGGGCAGAACTTCACTTCTTTCATCCAAGTCTGATACATTTTATTCAGATACTGGTTCTATTTCCCATTTCTAAAAGCATTTGTCATCGCCCTCACGGCCATCCAAATAAAGTTGAGGCAGTAATAAACCTCAACTTCACTTTTTTACATATTTACTGATCATTTCATACTACTGACTTGGGCGTCGAAGTGTCCCCGGTACCTACCACACGGTGGGCAGTCTACTCCCATTCATTCTTCTTTGTTTTGCAGGATCGCTAGTGCCCCTAATTTACAAATTCTGATTGTGGACCTCGGCCGAATTCCAGCATCCACAATAGACATATAATTAATTTGGTTATTTGGGTATTTGCGTCTAACCATCGACAAATGTTTTTGCATATATTAATATTCCAGGTTAACAAACTGATTTATTACACATATATAAAGAATCAATTCATCTTTATAATAATATTGTGTGAAATCACAACCCTAGATATTTTTGTCTTTTGTTTATTTTCCTTAGCATTTTCTTTTGTGTATTTTATTTATTTATTTAGTAAATGCATATTCGACCAACCAATCAAGCAATCATTCCTTTCTCCACTTAATTATATACCTGTAAATAAATAATATCAATAATTAATAATAATAGTAGAAATAAGTCCTCGTGGGATCGATATTTTTATACTACTTGAGCGATACATGTGCTTGTGTTATACGTGTGTGATCACGTCGATCTTGGAGCAAATGGTAGTCTGGTGAACATAAGACTCAGCTCAAAACCAATCGTCTACACTAAATGTTATTGGAGTGGAAACTAAGAAGCACCGAGTGTACGGACTCGACTCTCTTGCATCACTTTCATATCCAGATTCATTGACCAACTCAAGTAAATTACACTACGGTTCATCTTTTGATAAGAATTTTGAGCAACAGGTACAAAATTGAGTTAGGATTGAGATGTAGACTATACAATAACAATAGAATGAAGAGAAACATAGGAGAAACGAAGAGATGCAACGTCTAAAGAAGATCAGTGGAAGAGAAATGAAGAGGTGCATGATCTCATACAAAAATGGCAGAGATGGAGCGCTATTTTCGGATGGTGAGAGACTTGACACAGAGTTCACAGCCTTTCTCTTCAGGTTCATCTCGTCCTCCAACTGATGTTGAGCAGAAAAAAAAAAGATGATAAGATTTTATGTATTTTATTTCAAAAAATTAAATATTATACTTTTTTTAACATTATAACTTTTTTAATTTTTTATCATTTATTTATATTAATATATTTATTTTTGTTTATTTTATAATTTAATCATATTAATATTATTTAAAAATAATTAATTATTAAAATTCTATAATTTTTTTTTTAAAAAAAAAGAGAGAATAAAAGATAGCATCGGAAAAAAATAATTAGATACGGAAAATTCGTCTCAAAATTGATACTGAATTAAAATGGAACTTATTTCGTTTGTAATTTCTGATGAAATTTCCATATCAATTGTGTCTCAAAATTGCTATGGAAAATTATGTCGCTAATAGAAATAAAATTTTTGTATCAACTCCGTCACAAAATTGATACGAAAATTACATTGCTAATTACCAACGAAATTTGTTATGTTTCCAAATAGCTATGGATTTTCTATAACAATTTCATGTCTAACAATTTCATCTCTATTTAGCTACGGAATTTCCGTCGCTAATTGCCAACAGAAATTATTCCATTGCTAATTTTACGAATGGATGACCAATAAAATTGCGATGAAATTTTCCTATCGCGCGCTAATAGGCTTGCATACTTTCACATTTTTCTATCACTATTTGAATGTTTTCTTAGTGAAACGGCTACCGTAGAAGAACATACAAGACATGAGTACTTTCATACGAAATGTTGTTCTTTGAAAGTGAAAGATTTGAATTTTCACTATCAATGGATGTTGGAGTACTATTATAAGAATAATGGCCTGAATGATCTTAGGGAACATTCATATTGCCTCTCTCCCCAAAGAACTTCATGCATAGATGTAACGATAACACTTAGGAAACATTCATCAAACGGATATCAATGCTCTTGATAAGCTTTGTGAGCATAAAATCTTTTTTAAGGAACTGATTGAGAACAAAAAGTTATTTAAATAAGCCTTTCAGAAGCCACATATAAAATTCAAGTATAAAAAATGACAAGCACTGCATTTGTTCTATCAAGAAGAAATCTTATTACAAGCTATGTAAGAAGTACAAGAAGAGAAGATAAAATAAAGCCCAGAAGTGAGCTAAAAGAGAGAAAGCCCCTCAGGTATTTGTAAGCAAAAAAGGCCTTTCTTAAACGACTACCCTAAAACCATATAGCAACCAGTTAAGCTCGTAGAACAAATATAACAGAGTACGACATATGATCTTGACAATATAGATGCATAATCTTGGATCTCAGAACAAGATTATCATAACCAAGATATTATCTTTGCTCTAGAGAATGTTGATAGCAGTAGCTTGTTGTAATTCTTCAAAATTCATTCATTAAATAGGATATGTATATGTATATCATTGGGATTGTCAAGAGGTGTATGGGAGGTTGCAATCCTTGGAGGGTTGCAACCCACCCCAAGGGGTGCCCTATTGGCACCCCTCCATGCCTTATAAAAGAAGGTTTTTATTCCAAATGATACACACAAAAATATACAGGTATATCCAAAGAATTAAAAAGGCATTGTGTTGTTTTCTTTGTTTTTGAGAGAGAGATCCACCATTTGGATCCAAGTTCAAACACTTGTTAAATAGTGCTCCTTGAACAAGTAGAATCCAAGTAATCCTGGGAGAACATTGGCAAAACGAATCCGTAAAGCACCTATGACGGCGCCAATAAGTTCTTAAGGACAAAGATCTTCTCGACTTGGACGATTTAATCAGGTTTTCTGGTTCTTATCGTTTTAGGGTTTTATTGCGTCTAGATCTTCTTTTCTGGTAGTTAGATCTGTTTGTTTGCATGTTGTATCACTGTTTAATGACATTATATTGCCTACAATCTTAAGAACTTATCGGATTCTAGTGTTGTTAGATAGTGATTTGCATGCTATGGTAGAAAATTTTCTGGAAAATACCAATTGTGCATGAAAAACCCGTAGGGAATTCGAACGCCCGATGAACGCGAAGGCTTAAATTTGAAATTTTGTAAGAACGTTCGAACGCGTCTTCAAATGCAACTCGAACGCAAGCCTTCTGCCTAAGAACGTTCAAACGCGTGATAAACGCAACTCGAACGCAAACTCTCTGGAATCATTCCGTTCGAACGCGTTATCAAACGGTACTCGAACGTGAACTCTCTGGAAACACTTCGTTCGAACGCGTTATCAAACGCAACACGAACGCACACACACTGGACAGTCTCGTTCGAACGTAGATATGAACGCGGCACTAACGAAATAGTCATGTAAGTATTATAAACTGCAAACTTAAATTAATATTAACTTAGTAAATCATATACTGTAACACATTAATCTTGGTAGTATAGATTTAAGTTATTATTAGGTTGTTCAATTATCACAAGCATACACATAGTGATAAAGTTGAAATTGATTGGTTGTTGCATAATTGGTTGAGAATTTAAAGAGTAATTTTGCACAAGTAATTCCATCCAATCTTGATTGACATATATATATATATATATATATCTACACTTATCGTATTAATTATGCTATTGGAAAAGTGTAAGTCTGGGTTTTGAATTGCTACAAGATTCTATTGGAAAAAGTGTTTGAAGAATATTCTGTCAAAAAGGCGATAAGAGCCTAAGTGGTCAAGGACTTAAGTGGTTACTCCGGACCCCCCTCGTCATCTGGGAATATTCGTTCATTCAATTTTCCTAAAGTATCTTTAGTTGAAATTCAAGGACTTGTGTTTATTGGAACTTTTGTCCAATGGAACAACAAGTGACTACCTAGTATATCACTTTGAACAAGATCATTCGTTGATCATTGTGCAATTTGTCTTTCGTAGACTAATTGAACCCTGTTGATTTTCCAGTTACAAATGGCTAGCGGAAATATCACGGTACCGATCTCTCACAGAGAAAAGCCGGAGAAATTTGGTGGGGCAAATTTCAAACAGTGGCAGAGCAAAATGCTGTTCTACCTGACAACTCTCTAGTTGGCTAAATTCCTCAAAGATCCTCCGGGTCCCGTGGAGGGTGAATTAGAAATGGCCAAGGAAGAGCGAGAACAGACATGGATGTCTGGAGACTTCTTATGCAAGAACTACCTTTTGGGTGGTCTTGACAATACCCTGTATAATGTGTACCAATGCATGACTTCTGCGAAGATTCTATGGGAATCTCTCGAGAAGAAGTACAAAACCGAGGATGCCGGACAAAAGAAATTTGTTGTTGGTAGGTTTCTGGACTACAAGATGGTAGATTCAAGGACGGTGATGTCTCAGTTGGGTGAACTGCAGTTGATCATTCATGAAATACTGGATGAGGGAATGAAACTCTGTGAGATTGTTTCAAGTTGCCGCCATAATTGAAAAGTTGCCTCCATCATGGAAGGACTTCAGGAGCTATCTGAAACATAAAAAGAAACAGATGAGCCTTGAAGACCTCAATGTTCGATTGAGAATCGAGGAGGACAATAGGATGTCCGAGAAGGCCAGCTACAAGACTATGGAGTCTAAGGCCAACATCATTGAGGGTGTAAAAGGTAGCAAGAAGAGAAAGAATAGTGGAGCTGATTCTTCGAACAAGAAGTTCAAGGAGAAATGCTACAAATGTGGAAAGAGTGGTCATATGTCAAAAGACTGCAGAAATAAGAAGTCTCAGGACAAGGGCAAGAAAAAGAAAAATGAGGCCCACGTCACTGAAGGTGAGCAGCTGACTGATGAGATCTCAGAGATGGAACTATCAGCAGTGGTAACCGAAGCCAACATAGTTGGGAATCCGAGAGAATGGTGGGTAGATACTGGGGCTACTCGTCATATCTGTGCAGATAGCAAGATCTTTTCCATGTACCAGAAGGTCGATGGCGGTGATCATCTGACAATGGGAAACTCGTCAACCTCTCATGTGGTTGGACAAGGCACAATGGTTCTGAAGATGACATCCGGGAAGGAGCTGACATTGAAAAATGTACTGCATGTTCCAGATATTCGGAAGAACTTGGTCTCGGGCTCTCTCCTTAGTAAGGCTAGTTTTAAGCTTGTGTTTGTTTCTGATAAGTTTGTAATGACTAAGAATGATGTATATGTAGGAAAAATGATACCTAACTGAGGGTCTTTTCAAGCTTAATGTAATGACTGTCAATCGTGCCATTAATAAAGCTAGTACTTCCGCTTATATTATTGAGTCACAAAATGTATGGCATGAGAGGTTAGGACATGTTAATTATGATACCATGCGTAAATTAATTAACATGGACCTTATACCTAAATTTGCAATTGATAGCCAACATAAGTGTGAAGCATGCGTTGAAGCCAAAATGCATAGAAACATCATTTCATTTTGTTGAACGCAGTTCTGAACCTTTAGAACTTGTACACACTGACGTGTGTGACATGAATATTGTGCAAGCAAGAGGCGGTAAAAAGTACTTTGTCACTTTTATCGATGACAGCACAAGATTCTGTTATGTGTACTTACTGAGGAGCAAAGCTGAAGCGATTGAGAGCTTCGTACTCTATAAGAACGAAGTTGAAAATCAACTTGGCAAGAAAATCAAAAGAATCAGGAGTGATAGAGGTGGTGAATATGTTTCACCATTCGGTGAATATTGTTCTGTGCACAAAATTATTCATGAAACCACTGCTCCTTATTCTCCTCAACAAAACGGAATTACTGAACGCAAAAACCGAACGTTGAAGGAAATGATGAACGCCATGTTGACAAGTTCTGGTTTACCCCAGAACTTGTGGGGGGAAGCCTTGCTTTCCGCAAACTACGTTCTAAACAAGCTTCCTCACAGAAGATTGGACAAGACACCATATGAGTTGTGGCAAGGTTTCGTACCTTCCTATAAATACCTAAAAGTGTGGGGGTGTCTTGCCAAAGTGATGGTTCATAAACCTAAGAATGTTAGTATATGACCCAAAACTTTTGATTGTATATTCATTGGATATGCTCGCAATAGTAGTGCGTATCGATTCTTGGTACACAAGTCTGAGATTTCTGGCATCAATCCGAATATGATAATTGAGTCAAGGAATGTGACATTCTTTGAAGAGATGTTTCCTTATAAGGAAAAACAGAGAACAAAGTCTCTCAAAAGAACAATTGATACTGTCAATGACAGTGATCAGGTTGACCAAGAATCAGATCAACGTGTAAATACTGAGACAATCGAGCCTAGACGTAGCAAAAGAGCTAGAACGTCTAAGAACACAGGAACTGTGCGACGCATGTTGTCTCGGGCTCGGGGCCCGGTTGGGAGTACGGGGTAGCCCACGGGGGACTAAACCGGAGAATGATGGAGTCGCCACCCGGTGTGAACCGGGATAAAGATTTAAGGCCGCACTCACCTCTCGCAAGGGAAGACCTCAAACCATTGGGTTCGAAATGGTCCCTTACTTATGTCACTTGTAATAAATGATTTGTGCAATAATTCAACCAAGCCTAAGCAACATATTTCCAAGGATAATTTACTCTTAAGTTCGCATGCATAAAATAAACCATTATAACGACAATATCATACAATAATCTCATGACATACCTCAATTATATAATGCGGAAAATAAAGAACAAAACTAAATATAATTCGAATTCCCAACGCAAAATAAATGACTAATCATGCTTGAAAATGAACAACTAAATGGGCTAAATCATGCTCAAGAACCAAGTAACATACTAACAGCCTAATCATGCTTGAATACCATCTCATGAACACATCAAATAAATAAATGCAGGAATTCAAATAGTATGATTGATTACATGATATAAGAGAAATCACCTAAGAAACAATTATACATGACATGTGATGAAAAGGACTCAGTTCAGTGTATTCGCGTTCGTGTAGCGTTCGTAAACGCGTTCGAACGGTAAACAGAAGGTTCGCATTCGTATAGCGTTTGAGAACGCGTTCGAACGGGACCGGACCTGATGAAACAAATACATGCGCGTTCGAGTAGCGTTCGTAAATGCATTCGAACGGTAAACAGAAGGTTCGCGTTCGTATAATGTTTGATAACCCGTTCGAACGGGACCAGATAGAAAACATACGTTCATGCGGCGTTCTGGAATGCGTTCGAACGGGGTTACAACAGTGACCTCCAAAATACAGTAAACAACATGGCACATACATGAACAGATGAATATATGACACCTAATAAATAATAACGGGCTAAAAGGCGCGGCAAAGCATCGTGGTAAAGGATTTTAACCCCTCGAAATAGAGGACCTTTAATCCGACTTACTAAGCCCATGCGCAATGCAATATAATGCATAATTATGCAAGAAGATGACATACGAAGAAAAGCGAATAACGAAACGAAAGGCGCGGCGAAGTATCGTGGTAAAGGTTATTTAATCCCTTGAAATGGAGGACCTTTAATCCAACTTACTAAGCCATGTGCATCACATCATAATGCATATAAAAATAAAGAAAACCACATTGAACTTCGTATACCCGATTGAACACATTTTACATCCAACCGAATATACATCATCCGGCGCGGCAAAGCATCGTGGTAAAGGATTTTAACCTCTCAAAATAGAGGACCTTTAATCGCACTTACTAAGCCCATGCGCAAACAACACAATACATATATAAAAAGTAAAGACAATGATATCAGACTTCGTGTATCTGATTGAACATATCTCACATCCAATCGAATATACATTATCCGGCGCGGCAAAGCATCGTGGTAAAGGATTTTAACCTCTCAAAATAGAGGACCTTTAATCACACTTATTAAGCCCATGCGATTTATCTCATCATTACATAAACAAATAACATGTGGAAATCAAGTAACAAATAATAAACAAATCAAAACAACATAAAACGAAATATGCGCCGTTTACTTAAGTGGTACGTGGAGTTGTATCACGAGTACAGATCATACTACCGTCCATTCGGAATCGGCTATGAAATTTATGTCCAGATTTCCATCCTATATACCACAAGAGGCGACACATTTTTCATTTTATTCAAGGGCCACAACATACATCATTCCACAATACATATATCTTCCATTTATTCAAGGGCCATAATCATGCATCAATAAACGACTCTCATGCGATAAAAATGAATAAAACAATTAAAAAGATAGATGGAAATAATAGGAAAAGTACCCTCAGGTCTAACCTTTTATGTTGACTTTCGGACTCGCGTTTCACGGCCGTCGGAAGGGCTATCACTCTGTAACTCTTCCGGTTCACTGGATTAATGTCTTAGCTCGTTGTTTTGCTGTTTTGGTCGTTGTTTTCACTCTGTTTTGCTACCGTTTTCTCTATATATTCTTGTCACTGTTTCAGGTGTGTTAAGGCTACTGTTTTGGGTGTTTCAGGGACTGTTTTGGGCGGTTTCTGGACTGTTTTACTGGGCAGTTTCTGGGTTAATTCGGGGTAATTTCGAGACAGTTTAGAGACTGATTTGGTGCAATTTTGATGGTGTTATACGGCAGTGGGTTGGGCAGTTTTTTTGACGTGAATAGATGAGGCTGTTTTGGCTAGTTGTTTGTATGGTTCACGTGTGAGGGGCTGTTGAATGGCAAAGATATGGTTATTGTGTGTTGATTTGCTAAGTCAGGGGACAGTAGCGTGCACGTGGAGCTGATGAAGATTCTTGGTGCGTAGGTTTTGTGTGTGCAGGTGGCTTACGTGAACTGAGTGATGGTGGCGTGAAGCTTATGGTGCGTGAATGATTTTGTGAGCAAAGGGGGCAAGGTGAACGTGTTCGTTTGAGGGCAGAGAAGCTATATGTGAGGGCTGATGTGGTGTCCTGTGAAAGCTTATGAGTGGGCTGATGAAGTGGATTTGTTACGTGAGATGATGAAGGCTAGGGGGCTGTGCATTGAATGCTGAAGTTCAGGCTAGGGTTTATTGTTTGTGTGTGGTGTGTGTGAGAGGTAAGAGAAGAGAGTGAGAGTGAGGCGTGAGGCTTTATTCCAGGCCGTGAGAGGTGAGTCTTTAGGGTTTATGAGGAGTGGCTGTATGGGTGTTGAATGAGAGAGATGGATGAGCTGTATTTGTCTTAGGGTTTATTTGCTTATTTTCTTTGGTTGTTGCTGTGGGGATCAGAGAGAGAAGCATTAGGGTTGCAATTTGTTGTTGTTTATATAGTTGCATGATTAGGGTTAGGGGTTTGCATGGATTAAAAATGAAAGAAAATCAATTAATTAGGATGGATTTTATTAGTTTGTTTAGGGAAAGAATAATTATATTTTTGGTGGGGAATTTCTTAATTAAAGGAGTGATTTATTTAATTTAGGAATTTAATTTAAAAGGATTTTAATTTATTTTAATTTAACTTGATTTAGATTTAATTTAATTTGTGACATGCATTTTAAATGTTTTAATTATTTTTTTGGATTGGGCTTGGGTGAGATGGGTCTGATGTGTGTCTTATGGGGTTTAGGCTAAGGGTGTGTTTTAAAACAAAGGTCCAACAAGCGAACCCGAAGCGAAACAAGCGAACTAAAATCCAACAAAATACCAATTTCTGACTTTTCCCTTCCGACGTCTGTTTCCCGCGACTTCCGCGACTTAAAAGGTAGTGCCTCTAAATGAGACTCATCATAGGGACTTACATGCAAAAATGCAGTGCCTACAGTCATTTGGTCCCGATTTTCTGACATACTTGTTATAAAATGAGCCTCAAAGCTATAAAGAAGCTATGACTTCTCCTGAGGCACCTCTTTGGAAAGAGGCTTTTAACAGTGAGATTGATTCAATCCTACAGAACCATACTTGGGAGTTGGTTGATCTTCCTCCAGGGTGTAAGCCGCTAGGTTACAAATGGATATTCAAAAAGAAGATGAAAACGGATGGATCAATAGATAAGTACAAGGCGAGACTTGTCATAAAAGGTTATAGACAAAAGGAAGGCCTTGATTACTTTGACACTTATTCACCAGTGACTCGGATCAAATCAATAAGAATGCTCATAGCCATAGCAACTATATTTGGTCTTGAAATACATCAAATAGATGTAAAGACGGCATTCTTGAATGGTGAATTGGATGAAGAGATTTACATGGAACAACCAGACGGGTTTAGTGTTCCTGGACAAGAACAGAAGGTGTGAAAACTTGTAAAATCCTTGTATGGATTAAAACAAGCACCTAAACAATGGCATGAGAAATTTGACAAAGAGATGTTGTCAAGTGGGTTCAAAATCAATGAGTGTGATAAGTGTGTGTACACCAAATCAGCTCAAAAAGGATATGTCATTGTGTGTCTCTATGTAGACGATATGCTGATAATTGGTAGTAATCATGAAATGATTCAGTCTACCAAAAATCTGTTATCCAGCAAATTTGATATGAAAGATATGGGAATAGCTGATGTGATCCTAGGAATCAAGATTTCTAGGACATCAGCCGGATACATATTATCACAGACTCATTATATTGAGAAGATACTTGATAAATATATCAAAGGGGATCTAAATATCGCTAGAACCCATGTGGACCTAACTCTTCATCTGTCAAAGAATACTGGCTCAGGCGTATCGCAATTAGAGTATTCGAGAATCATCGGAAGTCTGATGTATCTCACGAACTGCACACGACCTGATATCGCTCAAGCCGTGAATCAGTTTAGCAGATATACGAGCAATCCATGACATAACCACTAGAAAGCCATAGTAAAAGTTTTGAGGTATCTGAGAGAAACTTAAAAATACAGGCTACATTACGAGAGATATCATGATGTACTTGAGGGATACAGCGATGCTAACTGGATATCTGATACGGTGGATTCCAAATCTACAAGTGGGTTTGTTTTCACACTTGGTAATGCAGCCGTGTCATGAAATCATCTAGGCAAACATGTATTGCCCGGTCTACTATGGAATCAGAGTTCATAGCATTAGAAAAAACAGCGAAAGAAGTAGAATGGCTTAGAAACTTCCTGGAGGATATTCCTAGTTGGCCTAAACCGGTGCCAGCGATTAGCATACATTGTGATAGCCAATCAGCTATTGGGAGAGCCTAAAGTACAATGTATAATGGTAAGTCTCGATGCATACGTCGGAGACATAATACCATACGTCAAATGCTCTCAAGTGGCATAATATCGATCGATTATGTGAAATCAAAGGAAAACCTAGCGGATCCACTTACTAAAGGTTTACCTAGAGAGCAAGTTGAAAAGTCATCGAGGGGAATGGACTTGAAGCCTATAATCTAAGAATTGTCACTGTGGAAACCCAACGTAGCTCACTGGAGATCCCAAGATCTAGGTTCAAAAGGGACAACAGAAACTTTGTGCAATTCAAAACAAGTACTAAAGAGTTTTGTACTCTTTCCCATTCCGATAATGACGCTGAGTGCTGTCTATCATTGGTTAGGATAAGCTACGGCTTTTAATGATCACTATATTAGGAGATGAGTCCTAATGGGGGTAAAGACATATTACCTCTTCATAGTAGATCACTTATTTCAAGTAAGAAGTGAGGCCGCTTCCATGGGAACCTTTAAAGGCGGGTTACCCTAAAGTGCTTGATGAATCCAGGACCGTTGTTCAGGGCAAAAAATAACACAACCGTTAGAACGAGAAAATGGTCGAATTAAAGCTGTGTGTTGGCAATTGTCTAGGTTTACACCAACGGCAGAACAGTTCAAGACTATGGGTCACTGGTTTGCCAAGTAAATCCGATTGTCATTCACTAGGAAAGGTTCAAGGCGAAAGCTACCTATTTCGATGCAGCTTTAGCTCACGGTATCTCTCTCACGTGCCTGAATGAATATTTGAAGAATTGTGGGGGATTGTTGTAAATTCTTCAAAATTCATTCATTAAATAGGATATGTATATGTATATAATTGGGATTGTCAAGGGATGTATGTGAGGTTGCAATCCTTAGAGGGTTGCAACCCACCCCAATGGGTGCCCTATTGGCACCCCTCCATGCCTTATAAAAGAAGGTTTTTATTCCAAATGATACACACAGAAATATACAAGTATATCCAAAGAATTAAAAAGGCATTGTGTTGTTTTCTTTGTTTTTGAGAGAGAGATCCACCATTTGGATCCAAGTTCAAACACTTGTTAAGGAGTGCTCCTTGAACAAGTAGAATCCAAGTAATCCTGGGAGAACGTTGGCAAAACGAATCCGTAAAGCACCTATGACGGCGCCAATAAGTTCTTAAGGACAGAGATCTTCTCGACTTGGACGATTTAATCAGGTTTTCTGGTTCTTATCGTTTTAGGGTTTTATTGCATCTATATCTTCTTTTCTGGTAGTTAGATCTGTTTGTTTGCATGTTGTATCACTGTTTAATGACACTATATTGCCTACATAGCTCTAATACTACTATTCACAAATGTCATATATCTATTACTGATACTTAATTTCATATTTATCCACTAGGTTACTGATATCAGCTATTTTTTAGATGAATATTAATAAAATTACCAAAATATCCATCCAAATTATGGTACCTAGTTAAAGTCTCTATTGTATTTTATTGTATCAGTTCATGTGATATATAAAATTATTTTGTTCCACTGCCATTGCTAAATGATATCGTACTAGTAGATCACGCGAAAATGATCATGTGTACTGGATAGGATAAAAGTAAATTCCATATAGCTTTTTAAAATTAAAATTAATGAATTAATATCTGTAGGCATTGTATTTTTGCATGTGAAACCCGATGAGGAGTCTTATTTGGAGACAACTACCTTTTAAGTTACGGAAGCCGCGGGAAACGGATATCGGAAGGGGAAATTCAGAATAAACAAGTTCACTGTCTTCGTTGGTGCTGCGTTCGTTACTTCGTTCGAACGGAAAACAGATTGCGGGTGTTCGTGTCGCGTTCGAGGAAGCGTTCAAACGGTGTCGGTAATTCTGGTTTTGCTGCTAGCCTCACACCCAGCCCATTTAGCCCCCCAAAGCCCATAAAACACATCCCAAATTAAATAAATAAATATTAATTAAAACATTAACTAAATAAGATAATAATTAAATTAATTAAGTAATTAAATAAAACATATACCAAACATAAAATAAACAATTACCAACTTAAACTAAAATCATGCCTAATTTGAATATATTATATACTAAGACTAAAAAGAAGATATGCCTAATTAAAATCAATCAACCAATTGCATTCCCAATCAAAGCTAATCAAATATAATCATTCCTAATCTAATAAGATAATTACCAATCTAAAATATTTGTATTCCTAAACCAACACAAATTAAATATTACAACTTCCTAATTTGAAATATTTTGTCCCCCCTCAATCTTTGACTTCCCTTATCCAACACCAAATCAAATCCCTCTTTAATTAGCCAAATCCCTTTCCTTGTCAAGCCTAACCCTTTGCCTATAAGAAGAACCATTCACCAACCTTCTCAACCCTAGCTAGACTCTCGAATGCACACCTAAAACAAAGAAAACACTTGACATATACACAGAATGAGAACAAAGGAGCCCCAACCATCTCCTCCATAGCCGAATCCACCACAAGTAACCACCCTCACATCACCGAAACTACAAACACCAATACAGCCCCTAACCACCACTGAAAACCACCTCTGTAAACCCCCACACATCACCGAAACCAGCCCTATACAGCAGCCCTCCACCACCGAAAATTACAACAGAAACCACACTGTTTTACACGCCCAAACAGCAGTAAAATCACCTTAAAACAGCAGCCCAAATCCTTAAAAAACAGTAACATAAAAACTGCATAGATAATCTTAAAAATAATCACATACTATTGCACTAAGAACCCACACAAACTTGGAATAGTTCATTGAAAACGTTTAAACAGGTGGCCCGTGCGGTGAGCAGCAAGACAGAGGCCGAATAGGAGCAGAACGGAGTTCGAACCGCAAGCACAACAGTAAAGTAGTGAGCTAGGACGCTGAACCAGTGAACCAGAAAAGTTGCGGAGCTTTACCCCCTTCCGATTTTCGTGAAACGCGAGTCCGAGAGACAGCTTAAAAGGTTAGACCTGAGGGTATCTTTCACACTTATTCTCATTTTATTTTCTGGTCATTTATTTTGATTATATTTTCTGTATTTGTAGCATTCGTTGTGTGTATGATGTATGTTGTGGGTATTGGATGATGGAAGAGTGTCGTCTCTTGTGGTATATAGGATGGAAACCCAGACGTAAATTCCGTAGCCGAATCCGAATGGACGGTAGTGCGGTCTGTACTTGGGACACAACTCCACGTACCACTTGAGAAAACGGCACCTTCTCTCGTTTTGTGTTGCTTTTATGTACTTATTTTTTTGTCATTTAAATTCTGTATGTTGCTTGTCCCCGTATGATACGATCGAGTGCATGGGCTTAGTAAGTGCGATGAAAGGTCCCCTAATTAGAGGGGTTAAAATCCTTCACCACGATGCTTTGCCGCACCGATTGATGTGTGTTCGGTTGAATGCAAGATACGTTCAATCGAGCATACTTAGTTTGATATGATTGTCTTTATTTTCGTATGCATAATTCAATCAAGCGCATGGGTTTAGTAAGTGTGATGTGAGATCCCCTATGGGGAGGGGCTAAAAGCCCTTTACCACGATGCTTTACCGCGCCGATTGATGTGTTTTCGGTTGGATACAAGATACGTTCAATCGGACACACTATGTCTGATATTATTTATTTCATGTGTTGTGATGTGACGCGCATGGGCTTAGTATGTTGGTATAAAGGTCCTCTCTTTGAGAGATCAAGAGCCCCAAAAGGCCACCTTTACAGCAGTACTTCGCCGCGCCCCTTTATTTTGTTGTTTATGTATTGCGTCCCATTTCATGCATCAGGTCTGTTCCCGTTCGAACGCGTTTACGAACGCAATTCGAACGCGCATGCGTTTTTGCCTTATCATGCATCAGGTCTCATTTCCGTTCGAACGCGTTTACGAACGCCATACGAACGCGAGCATTCTGTTTCATTTCCGTTCGAACGCGTTATCAAACGCCATACGAACGCGAGCATTCTGTTTCATTTCCGTTCGAACGCGTTATCAAACGCCATACGAACGCGAACCTTCTGTTTACCGTTCGAACGCGTTTACGAACGCTACACGAACGCGCACCCACTGAACTGAGTCCTCTTCATTAGATTTCATGCATAGTTTTCCTAGTAGCTATCTCCACATGTATAAATGCAAATATGTTAATGTATTACAATTCATATGCTTATGTCATGATAATATTTGAGTATTATTCCTTGCGGTATATCGGATGGAAACCCAGACGTAAATTCCGTAGCCGATTCCGAATGGACGGTAGTGCGGTCTGTACTTGGGCTATAATTCCACGTACCGCTTGGAAAAGTGCCCATATGTGTGCTTGTATGGTCAATATGTGTGCTTGTGTTTTCCTGAATGTGATATGAAAATAAAGTTGTATGTTCGTTGCTATCTTGATATATGTTAAGCATGCAATTTTAAATGTGAGATATATGTGAAATGCGTCCATAAGTTTTATTTTGCATATGAGAATTTAGAAGCATGATACTCCTGGAAATAAGTGTTACTTAAGCTTGATTAAATTATTACATAAATCCTTTCATTACAAGTGACATAAGTAAGGGACCATTCCGAACCCAACGGTTTGAGGTCTTCCCTTGCGAGGGGTGAGTGCGGCCTTAAATCTTTGTCCCGGTTCACATCGGGTGGCGACTCCATGTTATTCAGTCCTTCCCAACTAGGCCGCGAGCCTAGGAACGGCGTCGCCCAGGTTCTGTTGTCCACAATATCATGTTCTAAGAAATTAAAATAAATGATGATGTGTCACGATGTAATTAGACATGAAGAATAAAATAACGAGACATCATACATTCTGTACCAAATCAATTCTATGATATGCAACCTGGGAATTTTATGTATATATTATGGATTTAGAATTTAAGAGTGTACAATAGTCTACTCGAACCCAAATTTAATCCACTTATAAATGCTATATAAATATACCTAATAAGTTAATAATAAGTTTGTCACTTAAAAATTAAATAGCAAATCAAAATGCGAAATGGTCGTTTTTTTTCCCAATTTTAAATTTAAAAATTAAATTTATCTCAAAATATAAATTATTTCAAGAAAAAAATTATATATTATTATTTTAGAAATCATAAGTTTTAAAATTAGTATCATTATCGATATATTTCGATAAAAAAAATATGTCAACAATGACTATTACATTTATAAGTGACTGATTAGTCATTTTCAAAACTTCACACGTCATTCATTCATACTCTAAATAACAATATATAAAATACTACATGTTGGCTTTAAGTATATCTCCTAGCAATTGTATTATATGAGAATTCCAGGTCATGTGTGTGTCAAATTTAAGCGTGCATTTCTTTCAGGTTCAAACATGGGTTCAAATGTCTCCATCTACTGAGCTTATATGCATGTTTCTTCATCATGTTAAAACGAACAATTCTAGTGAGCATGCACGGTTATCACGTGCAACAGAACGTTCGAATGTGAATTGTGAATCAATGGCACACGTCTCACGTTCGTTAGGTCATTCGAATGCTAATGTGGAATCAATGTTTTTAAGTGCATTTTAAGCATGTTTTCGAGCTAAGAAACCATAACATATACAAATCAACTTTAGCCATTTTACATAGTCTTGGAAACATAAAATACATATTTTTTATATCCTTTGTTTTCTTCTTCTTGAGTTCACTTTTATTAATCTCATGTCTTCTTTATTTTGGTGAGTTTCTCCCTTGATAACCATCAATATAACCAAATCATAACCTTCAGAGCTCTAAGGTTAATATTAGACATCAGAGATCCGACATCATTAGTCCGCGTATTTGATTTACTTAGAGAATTTAGAGGTTTTGAAGGATGTTTTTGGTGATGACTTGGAGAGTTTCTTTAGGTTATTACAATTGAGGTATTTGAGTCGATAAATTTATTACCATAGATCTTATAATCATCATTGTAAGTTTTCTCTACATAGTGAATTCAGGTGATAACCTATACCATGAGTATTTTTCTCTCCCCATAGTTTTCCATTATGTTAACAAATCATTGTGTTGATTTCACTTATTGATTTGTTTATTTTTCAGTCTTTTAATTATAGCATAGATTAAGAGTGTGGTCATTGATTAGACTTAAAGGTATATGATTTTAGCCATAGAAATAATAATTATGACTTGCCTTAAATTATTGTAGTTAGCCTTTGATTTCCGCAGTTTTACACCTATTTCCTCCCTAGGTGTATAAGAGTTAGAACCTTATCGATTTTCATTATATATAATTAACATTCATACATACAATTTTAATTAAATGACCTCTCTCAAATAGGAATTATATAAAGTCAAAATCAACCCCAAAGTCGTTCTGATCTACAATCACATAGTCATAGTATGCATTCAAGTAGTCATAATTATAGTAACAGTTACAATCACAGTTATAACAATGTTATAAATACTCAATCACAGCCTCATTGGCAGTCATAGTTACAGTGTCATTTTATCTACTTAAATATATATTTGAATATGTTTAATCCTAAATTTTTTTAAAAAAAAAAAAAAAGAAAAGGAAAAAATTTCACTATTCATATTACTGTTCAAATGCATAGTGAATATTTAACTATTTAGGTGAATAGTGACCTAAAAATATATTTGAAATCTAATCCTTCAAAAAAAGAAAAGAAAAGGATCTTCCCTCTCGGTACTCGGGTAGTCAGTCACTCATTCTTCCTCTTAATGTGAGAAGTAGACTTTCATTTACTAGACCAATCACCTTCGAGTCCACTATGAATGAGAGGATGATGATAGACCATGATAGATTTGGTCGGAAGACTTTAGAATATGGATAAGATATGAGATCATGTTTATCTTCTCGTTTACTATGCTTGGCAATAGGACCGCTCGGTCAAGAATGAGCCTAGTTGGTGCAATGATCTTAATTGATAAATGAATTGAGAAGTAGGTTCCATGATCTTAATTGACAAATGAGTTGTGGGATATGCCCGTTGGTTGATCCAAAGATGAAAGGAGTGCCCCGGGAAGAAAAAAACTTAGTTTAAGATATTAAAAATTATTATTCACGTGAACGGTGAATATATTATTATTATTATTATTATCATTATTTTAAAAAAATTATTAGAAGAGAGATGAATAAAATATGAACATAAATATAGTCAAAATCAACTTATAGTATAATTACAAATACTCAATCACATTTTTACAATACTAGTCACATATACAATATTCAGTCATATTTTTTAATTACAGTGACATGCAAATACTTAATCACTGTTGTAATGTCACTTTCATACCTAAAATATATTTGAACATCTCCAAATAAAAAAACTTATGTCCACTTGAATACTGTCTTGAAAATATATTTGATAACTTAACATCTATTAAACATTCACTCTATTGTTTTTTTTTTTTGCTTGTAATACATAAGATTTCTTTTTTTCTTCATTTTTTTGATCTTTTCCAACCTAATCATATATGTATGCATGTTTGTTTATTCTTGCACATACTAAATATAAGACAAACTAACATTGTTGAAAATCCAGATGCAATCATGGAAAATGTCTAAATATTCCAAGAAAAAACAAATAATATTTGCAGCGACCAAAATACATTAGATTTCGATCCTTAATACATATACATATATGTACACATAAACTTACATACACAGTAAAACTTTTATATATTAATAATGTTGGGATGTGAAATTTTATTAAGGTTATGCTAACGAGTATTTTTAGGGCATTTATTAAGAATTCATTTAAGGAAAATTTTGACATCACTTTTATGGGAAATGAAAAAAATTATCAAATCATTAATATTTTTTTCCATGAAAACTTTCCTAAAATATATTCTTATTGAGTGCTTTTAAGTTTTAGTGTCGCGACGCCGAGACTCGTTTTGGTCTATGCGGTTTGACCACGCGTATTTCATCAGTGCAATATGGCGATGACACGTGTCACGCGGTGAGACGGTGCAATGGGAAGCTGACACATGGCATGTGATGATTGGCGAATGTTTCAGTCCAATGAGAAGGCGACAGGTGGCACGTGGTAAGGATCGGTCCAATGAGAGCTTGACACATGGCAGAATGTAATTCACCGATGATTCGGTCCAATAAGAAGGCGACACGTGGCACGCGCTATGTTTGGTCCAATAGGATTGCGACACGTGGCTCTCCGATGCATTTTAGCAGATCTTCTGTGATGATGACACGTGGCACGGCGCACGTTAGCAAGTCAAATTTCTCAGATTTCGACATGTGTCCAAGGCGCACGTTAGCAGGCTTGCGGCGTACGTTAGACGTCGCGACGCTGGAAAATTACAACATTACCATTTTTGTCATTTTTTCTATTTTGGCCCCAAATTGCTTCCAATGCTTCCAAACTTATTTTATCTATAAAACAACGCAAAACACATCAAAACGTTCACAAAATCCGAGAAACTATACAAAATATTAAGTTAAATGAGTGGAAAATAGTGATATAAATACTACTCATCAGGCACTCACTGACGTTTCTCTTTTATTAATTTATATAAATATTATTTTACCATAAATTTAGGAGTGAAATGTAGATAACCCAATAATAAATTGTGGATGGATAATTGAATATCTAAATAGGAAAATGTATTATCATCATTTTTATCAGAACTAGACCGCATACACCAGTCTAATCGGAAACCAACTGTGAGTCTTATCTGGAAATATCCTAAAAATTAACAGTGTAAAAAATCGATCAAAATATGCTAAAATGGGTGAACTGGCGAACCATACCGGTTTTGAACTCCTTTTCTTTTAAAATAAAACGGTTCAAAATCAATTTTTTTTTTTTTCAAAATCACTTTATTTTGATGTTAGAAATTATTTGAATTAAAGATTTTATTTTTTATTTGTATCATGTTATAATTTTATATATATTTATATATTTTAATTTTTAAATTAAAAAATTTATTTATGATATTTTCGATTTTATCAATTTTTTCCAAATAATTCAACTGTTGGAACTAGTTAACCATTAAATATCTCAGATCACTAACGGTCCCATTTTTAAAAACAATGATTATCATCAAACGACAGCGTAGAGAGACTACCTCAGGTGTTGAGCCTACGCGCCATGGAAGACTTTGACCTGGATCTTTCCCGGATAAATTATATTTTTGAAATAAAAAATAAATCAGATAGAAGCTCCGGTGTTACCGTCGTCGTTTAGTATTAATTTTGTGGAACGTGATGTCGTTTCTATGCAATTAACATGGAATCGAATTCAAAACCACCTGGTTTGTTGAATAACAAAAAACTTAAATTCGTTAATTAATTCTCCCGTTCAATTTTTTTGTCCAATTAAATCTGATATAATTGTGTAATTTTATTTAATTTTGCTTCGTATGTGCAGATATTGATTTCTCACCTTATCTTTTATGCTGTCCTTTCAATTTCTCTACAATTATTTTGGGTGGTATTAATTTATTGATTGGTTGTATTTCACTCTTTCAGAAAAATCATGTCTTTTAAATTCATTAAAAGAAAAAATTTTATTTTTATTTTTTAAAATTTTTGGGATAACGAGGTGTCTGGAGCTCTTTGGGTTGAATCACTAATTTAAGGTATATATTTTGAGAATATATAGACAACTATCAATTTTCATTTATTTATTTATTTATTTATATCCAATTGGTATGATCGTTAATTTTCATAATGCCTTTTAATTTGTGATTTTGGTGGTAACTACTTGTTGTTTACTGATTTGGATGGGTCAATAATGCACTTTTCCACAAGGGTTTGGAAATTCATTCGTGTGTTTGACGTTGCAGCTAGTAGTCCTCCTCCGAAACCTTGGGAGCAGGCAGGTGCAGCTTCTGGGCCTACACCTTTTAAGCCCCCATCAGCTGGCAATACAAGCGATGTAGTTGAGTCTTCAGGAACTGCGAATCCCGGAGAAATTGTTTCTACTTCTGGACTGCAACTGTTAATAGAAATGCTGTTGGTAGGCCTCTTCCCTCAAGTGTTGGTAGGCCTCTTCCCTCAAGACCTTGGGAGCAAAACTATGGAACTACCAACAACTATGGAGTTAAATATGGATCTTTGATTAGTAATACTGTTTCATGGAGGAAAATCTCTACCTTTTGTTATATGCCATGTCAGCATTTTACTTATTTAGTAGATTTTGCATTTTTAGTATATTTTTATGAATGGTGAAATTAATGGAGCTTGTTTTCAAAGACGGTAGTCATCCATGTGGTGCAAAACGATAAGCAGTATTGGTGTGGTTCAATGCTACATGCCTACATAGTAACTTTGTTTTGAATTTCTATTTCTTATTTTTCCTCAAAATGCAGGTTATGGGTCAGCCATGAATTATAATTTTGTCATATGGTGGGGGAATGTATGGTTCATATAGTGGGGGAATGTATGGAGGTGGAATGTATGGAGGAGGGATGTATGGTAACAACATGCATAGGGGAGGTTATGGTGGACTTTATGGATCTTCTGGGATATACGGAGGTGGAATGTACAATAGTGATTTCAGAGGACCTATGGTTGGTTATGGAATGGCCATGGGTGGTCCTTATGGAGCTCAGGATCCAAATGACCCATATGGTGCTCCTCCATCTCCACTTGGGTTTTGGATATCAGCTCTTCAAGTGGTAAGGCCATATTTACTTTTGAAAATTTCACCTTGTTGACGAATAACACGTGTTTACCAGTTTTGAGAATGTTCACACATATACATATACATATACATATACATATACATATTCATACACATACAGTCACACACACACATACATATATATATATATATGTATGTTGTCCGAGAAACATATGTCAATAAACGTGTATTAAAATCTATTCCACATGTAAATTAAACACGATGCCATATTGACTGCCGATCTATACATCACTGCCTTCATAGAATTGAGAATTTTTCCCTTCTGTACTATCTGGCAATATAGTTGAAATATGAATCCTGTATTTCAATTTTCAACCATAATTTGCTCTGATAGACCGTTGTTGTATCAATGACCTATTTTATTCTTTTGTTAGTGCTTTTTTGCCTTTGTTAATGTTTCTCATACATTATTTTTGTAGATAAGTTTTTCATGTGTTCTTAAAATAAATGAAAGTAAGTGTATCATCTGATAACAAAATATTGCTGTAGATTGTTTGGTTCCCGCAAATGCAGCTTCCACCACGTGAGAAGTTATATTTTTTGTTCTTTATGGCATTTGAAAAGTTACTCTTTTTCTTTTTCCTTAATATTACAGAAGGTTACACTTTAATTACTCCTTGATTGATTTAAAATCTAATGGCAACTCAGCAGTTTTAGTGTCTAACTTATCAGTATCACCTCGTTATTTTTGTGATGAATCGACTTATATGGATGTTTAAGAAGCAACATAAACATTGAATAAAGTCTTTGCACTTATATTTGATGCAGAAAGCTATGCCGAAGATGTTTTCTTTATTCTGTTTAAGAATATGAAATTAGATAACTGGAGATGATTGAATAAAGCTTTCATAGCTTAATAGTTAAAGGATTATAGTCTAGTCTTTAGCCTCGCGTTTTGTTGATACCGAAAAGAAGGAATGAGAAAATTTTGATGACTTTTGTGCAGTGAGTTGGCCAACTATAGTTACATTCTCAGATACTTTATAAACAAGTTATTTGTGTGATTTACTTTTCCTTGAGCCTTCAGTTATTCACTGGTTTTTATGTGATCACAGATGCAAGGTGTGGTAAACTTTTTTTGGCCGGATATCAATTCTTATTGATCAGAATACATAAGCCTTCCACATGTTCATGACTGCTCTTCTTTAGGTATTTTCCTTTTCTTGCTTCCTTGAATCTATCTGTTTATTTGATTGGTAAGTATGGAATAGCTGCCGTTTTTTGATTGGCCCACTTTTCATTGTAAATTAAACCTATGCATCTGCACCATAATCTTAAACAGCGCAGAGGCTGAAAATTTTATATAATGGTCCACTATGTGTCTAGTTCACATAGGTTTTTACGGATTTCGATTCCGATCTACCAAGCTCAAGATATGGTCGAATCTTTACACCTTGTTTTGAATTTTATTGTAGAACCATCAAGTTTCGAATTTTACTGTAATTTCATCTTACACCCAAGAATTCTAATTTTCGACTACCATGAACCGTAACATGTCTAATATACGTGGGTTTTTACGGATCTCAATTTCAATTTTCAAAACTTGAATAAATTTTTAGGGGCTGTTCAAGTAAGACAGTTTTTAACTTCTTTTTATTGAAACCTTTCCAAGAAAAGTTTGCTGCAAATTGGTTCTGAACTTCAGCAGCTTCATCTCCATTTTGCTGTTCTCATATGACATGAGTTGAGAATGTGCATCAGAAAGTTGCATTTCACCCCCTTTTCTGGCAATGAGGACAGCCACAAGATTGTATTCCTTTCCAATTCCACCAAGCAGATATATTATGATGAAATCCTTTTTGGAAACTGGCTCACTTGCAGCAGCCAAATATATATTTTTTTGTTTGACTCAAAATTTTATATCTGAAATTGGCCTCAAATATGAAGGCTTCAACAAAATGCATACCATTCATTTTTTTCTTGCCCAATATTAATATATAAATTTAGTAGGGGTCACATTTTATACTTTCACTGGATCAACGCAATAGATTTTTTTCATTTTAGATTTTAGGATTTTCTTTTATCCTAAAAACATAAATATCATCAAAATAACACACTTTCACTGGCTGAGCTAAATAAAGCTCCCAATTAGGGTTTCAGATCACTCATCCTTGGATCGATCCCTAAAACGACGTGATTTTCTCTGCGTTTTGGCCTTTGAAACTTGAAATTTCACTCTATTTGGGTCAAACGTGCAAGATTATGTACTTGTATGGGTGCAACATCATCTTCAGGTATGTTCTATATTTTCTCTCCTTTTTTAGCTGAGAAAAAGTGGAAAAATGAAGGAAAATTTGAAGATTTAGCGAGAAAAAGGTTATATTTTGGTGATATTTTGCTTTGGTTGAGGCATTGAGCTCAGTTGAGTTGGGTGTTTTCGTCTTGATTTGCTTCAGGAAATGTTAATTTACTTGTTTGGTAGCTGAGAAAGTGTGGGAAAATGATGATAAAGTTGTATCATTGAGAGTTATATACTGATTTTGGGTGGCAGTTTTGCTTGACTGAGCCAATTTGATTCTGTGGCTCAGTTCAGTTTGGTGTTTTGCTGTCGGAAATGAGGAAAGAACTGAACATTGTGTTTTACTTTCAATGTTATAGGAAAAACTATAATTTGTCAAGGTTACTTTTTTTTAATAGCTGAAAAAGTGCGGTAAAGGAGTGACTTTTTGAAATATTACCTATAGATTGTAATTTTATTCTGAGAATATAAATTTGTCAACATGAGCACTTGGCTTTTCATTTTTCAGCCTAGAATCTGAGAACTGAAAATTGAAAGAAGAGACATGGTTCTATATCTTTTGGAAATTTTCTGCTTGATTGAGATATTATGGTTCGGTGTTGAAGCTAAAATAAGGATCAGTCACTTCCTTTATCAATACCAGTCTATGACATGGCAGTATATAACATAGTTCACTAAATGAGCTAAGTCGTAGCTTGGGTTGCCATAGAAACTCCAATTTTCTCTTAATTGGTTTTCACAAAAGTGATTAAATTTGTAACTATTCTAAGATCGGGGATTTCTTTATTCGATTTCAGTCATATATTGTATCTTGAGGTATATTTTCTGTGTTTTTGCAAAAGTTTCTCATGATATAGGTTCGCTCTGAGTGTTTATAGAAATAATCTAAGAATTACTTCTTTTCACACTTGAAAAACTCCCTTTTTAATATCAACTCGATTGATCTGGGAGCTTGTTTGCTCCAAAACTCATGGCATAAAGTTCTGAATAGTTTGATAAAGCTGTGAGGGGCAGCAGCAACTTTGACATTTGTTGTTTATTTTAGATATCTTTTATTTACTTGAAGCATGTTTTTTTTTTTTTTTGGTTGCTCATTATTCATGTTTCCCCCTTTTTAACGTTAATCCTAATCCTTGAAGATGCTATAGGTTTGCTATGAAGGAATCTTGTGCAGATAATCCACTACGGTAGGTTATCTTTTGTAAGACTAAATGGTGCCAGAGGGCTAGTGGAGCTGTGGACTGTTTTCAGACTGTTGGTCAGCTTAAGGGTAAGATATTAGAATTTTTTTTATTTGCTTGTCGTCTATCAAGTGCGCTTGTTTATTGTCTTCTATAGTCTTGTCATTGTTTTTATAACACAATGGATTACGTTTGTGGATGCTGATGGCTGTCTGGTTTCTGATTGTAGGTTTCCCGTGTCAGGTATCTTTCTAGTAAATTTTCAGCAGATGCCGCCAATACTGCATTTCGAATTATCTGCCTGCAAAGTTAACAAGGGTACAGTGTTTAATTATGTTGCTTGCTAGTTGCCAAATGTAATATGTGTTATGTATTCATGAAGTTGCTCATGTATTTAATTTGTTCTTCTTCATTAGGTTGCCCCGGGCTTGGATAATCTTACGGATCATATCAAATAGTTTAATTTATAACTTTAGTGAATATTTCTTTGCCTTGCATGCTTGGGAATTTATGTTAGCTCTTTTTTATCATTTCCCAACAAAAATTTTAACATCTTTGTTCTTTAGCTCTATGTTGGAATCCAACTTTACTGTCAATGTTGTATCATATACAATTTTCTAGAAGATTACAATTTTAGGTTTCATTATGTTGAATTAGTATGATGTCGACGTTGATTGGTTGTTTATGATAAGTTGCAATGTTGGGCCATACTTAAGCTTGTTTAACAGTCTTCATTTGTTTGCAAATTAAAAAGTATGTTAAATAGCTTATTTCAACAGTTTGTCATACTTCATTGATAAGGAAAAACTGACCATCATCTTTAAATGGCAGTGCATCCTTATTCATGATGTCACCATGTGAAATAATACCTTTTAGTAATGCTTGTAAGAAGAAGCTTGTGTAGGAATAATTTGGAATCACGTGTTGATACTAAGATAGGATCTCCATTACACAAAGTAGAATGGGGTGTTGTCTATAAATAGATCAGCAAATATCAGGCGAAATAAAAGTTAAATACAGCTGCAATGTGATGGAACTTCCCTTGTTTTGGTGCAGGTTCAGCAGAGCACAACCCCAGCTCTCGATCAGCAACTCCAGAATCTCCTCACAACTTCTCCAACAACTGCTACTCCAGCAATGTATATTTGAGAATAATATTTGTATGGATTGAGCAATGTAACAGTGAAAGAAATGAATGCAAACAACTTTTCATTAATAATAAAGCCTCCAGGCTACTGTTTCTTCCATTGTCATTTTTCTAAAAGGTCTTTTCCAGACAAATTTAAAATACTTCTAAATATTGCTATCACTACTGCTAAAACTGCTATTACAGTAACAATCTACTGCTTTTATTTTCTCCTTTCTGTCACGCACCCTTCTGTTGTCCTTTTTCTCCTTTTCTTTTTGCTGCTCTAACCAACAAGTCATGAAGTGATGATGAATCATTCTATTATTTTATTTGTGAGTTTCATTCCGAGAGCATGATATCCTGAAGCGATGTAAGGATGAGTTATACTTTACTCTTAATGTGTTCTATACTCTATGTAGAGTGGAGTACCTAGCTACAAGAATACTCTTGATAGACACACCTATGTGGATGTAGAAGTGAGGCTGCTTCTTATGAAATTTTGGGAAAAAGTTTTTAGAACATTCACTATACTAGGATATACGTGCACGGTGGTAATGCACGGGCTTTTTGACTTCACCCTGAAAGGCTTGTGTGTGTAACGTTGTTATAGATAGAGTTCAAAACTGCGAGTTACTCTACTATAATTTGAATCGTCAATACTGTGTAAAAGTTCAAGTCGATAGACACCTTTATTTATACACGACCTATGTTATGTTACTCGATGAAAATATTTTATTAAAATTCAAGTGGGGGATTGTTAGTTTTTAATGAATTTTTAAATTGATTTTAAAGTTTAGAGGAGTCACAAAAATTTATTTTGGAGAATGTTAAAAAATCAAAATTATTATGATTGTTTAAGTTACAAAAATCCACAATTAAATAGGTTTTATTGTGTTAAAATGAATTACAATTTATAAACCAATCAACAATTATCTTAAAAAATCTACTCACCTAGTCATCTGATCATCATTCTCACTTATAAGATCAGGATTTGTGCAACTTGGATGGTAATTCATTCTTATTGCATATTTCTTCTCCAATGTAATAATTTTAGTTTATCTCTATCAATTCCCATAAACGATGATAGCCTGGCAAATACTTCCTCAGCCACCCTTTACATTTCTTCCGAGTATTGTGCTACTGCTTCATTACTGAAACAAATATTAGCATATTTTCAACCAACTTTGTATTCATTATATGTCGAGAACAATGATGGCATTTTGGCTGGCCAGAGCTTCAGTTTCAAGCTGAGATAATGCTAGGTGATTGAGGAAATGGCGCCATTATTTTTCGATTCAACGGCGGTTGTTTAAAATTCGATATGGATGAATGTTCCCGAGCAAATAATTTTGGGTGCAACATCATCTTCAGGTATGTTCTATATTTTCTCTCTCTTTCTTGTCTTAAGTTGAGAAAAAGTGGGAAAATGAAGGAAAATTGGAAGATTTAGCGAGAAAAAGGTTGTATTTTGGTGATATTTTTCTTTGATTGAGGCATTGAGCTCAGTTGAGTTGGGTGTTTTCGTCTTGATTTGCTTCATGAAATGTTATTTTACTTGTTTGGTTGCTGAGAAAGTGTGGGAAAATGAAGATAAAGTTCTATCATTGAGAGTTAAAATACTGATTTTGGGGGGAAATTTTGCGTGACTGAGCTTAATTTGATTCTGTGGCTTAGTTCAGTTTGGTGTTTTGCTCTCGGAAATGAGGACAAAACTAAATAATTGTGTTTTACTTTCAATGTTTTTGGAAAGCTATAATCTGTCAAGGTTACTTTTTTTTTTATAGCTGAAAAAGTGCGGAAAAGGAGTGACTTACTGAAATTTTAGCTATAGATTGTAATTTTATTCTCTAAGAATATAAATTTGTCAATATGAGCACTTGGCTCTTCATTCTTTAGCCTAGAATGCGAGAACTGAAAATTGAAAGAAGAGACATGGTTCAAAATCTTTTGGAAATTTTCTGCTCGATTGAGATATTATGCTTCGGTGTTGAAGCTAAAATAAGGATCAGTCACTTCCTTTATCAATAACCTAAGTCTATGACTTGGCAGTCTATAACATAGTTCACTAAATGAGCTAAGTCGGATCTTGGGTTGCCCAAGAAACCCCAATTTTCTCTTAATTGGTTTTCACAAAAGAAATTAAATTTGGAACTGTTCTGAGATCAGAGGTTTCTTTATTCGATTTCAGTCATATTATTGTATCCTGAGGAATATTTTGAGTGTTTTTGCAAAAGTTTCTCATGGTGTAGGTTCGCTCTGAGTATTTATATATAGAAACAATCTAAGAATGACTTCTTTTCACACTTGAAAATCTCCCTTGTTAATATCAACTCGATTGATCTGGCAGCTTGTTTGCTCCAAAATCTCTTGGCATAAAGTTCTGAATAGTTTGATAAAGCTGTGAGGGGCAGCAGCAACTTTGACGTTTGTTGTTTATTTTAGAAATCTTTAATTTACTTGAAGTGTTATTATTATTATTTTTTTTGTTGCTCATTATTCATGTTTCCCCTTTTTTTAATGTTGATCCTGATCCTTGAGGATGGTATAGGCTTTGCGGTGAAGGAATCTTGTGCAAATAATCAACTATGGTAGGTTATCTTTTGTAAGACTAAATGGTGCCAGAGGGCTAGTGCAGCTATATATGGGCTGTTTTCAAACTGTTGGTCAGCTTAAGGGTAAGATATTAGAATTTTTTTTATTTGCTGGTCGTGGTCTATCAAGTGTGCTTATTTATTGTCTTCTATAGTCTTATTATTGTTTTTATAACACAACAGATTACGTTTGTGGATGCTAAAGGCTGTCTGGTCTCTGATTGTAGGTTCCCCTTGTCAGGTGTTTTTGTTATTTATCACTTGGTGCTTGAGCCTAATCATGTTTCTTCCACTCTTGAGCTTGCTAATCCACCTAGTAGTGGACTTTTTGAACCTATAGAAATATCCCCAGCTGTCTTTCCATATTACCCATATGTTGGTGAACCATTGCCTCCAATGTATCCAACTTTTCCTACATGATACGAACCAAATTTAACAGGGAGATGCCCAGTAAATTTCTCTGCCATGTCAAGCATCATGCAAAAAACATCATCCGACTGTTCCCAACCTTTGGCAGCACTTGTAGGGAACGTGATAATGTTGTCCGCAGCTTGGTAGTTCACTCCACATATTCCAAGGTTTCTACAGTATGAAATCTGATAATTTGACATTGCAAAACACCGAGGCTAATGATTGTTTGGTAGCTGAGAATGTGTGGGAAAATGAGGATAAAGTTGTATCATTGAGAGTTAAAATACTGATTTTGGGGGAAAATTTTGCTTGACTGAGCTCAATTTGAGAAATTTTGTTTATTTTAGAAATCCTTTATGTTGGGGTAAGTCCCACATTAGCTAGAAGTGGGGAGGATCATGGTTTATAAGTATGGACAATATCTCCATTGGTATGAGGCCTTTTGGGTAGAACCCAAGAACAAATCCATGAGGGTTTAGGCTCAAAGTGGACAATATCATACCAATGTGGAGATAGGTGATGTCCTAGGTTCCTTACACTTTATTTACTTAGGTTTTGCTGTGAAGGAATATTATGCAGATAATCAACTACGGTAGGTTATCTTTTGTAAGACTAAATGGTGCCAGATGACTGTTTTCGGACTGTTGGTCAGCTTAAGGGTAAGATATTAGAATTTTTCGTCTATCGAGTGTGCTTGTTTATTGTCTTCTATAATCAATATAGGACGCAGTGCCGAACTCCCTGGACTTTGTATGGGACGCAGGCAGGCGCCGCGGCGCCAAGACTTTGGGCCTAGTCATGTTTCTTTCACTCCTGAGCTTGCCAATCCACCTATTAGTGGACTTTTTGAACCTATAGAAATATCCTCAGCTGTCTTTCCACTTTACCCATATGCTGATGAACCATTGCCTCCAATGTATCCAACTTTTCCTACAACATACGAACCAAATTTAACAGGGATGCCCTGTAAATTTCTCTGCCATGTGCATCATGCAAAAAACATCATCCAATTATTCCCAACCTTTGGCAGCACTTGTAGGGAACGTGATAATGTTGTCCGCAGCTTGGTAGTTCACTCCACATTTCCAAGGTTTCTACAGAGTGAAATCTGATAATTTGGCATTGCAAAATACCGAGGCTAATGATTGTTTTCAGATATCATTAGCATATTAGCTAGCAGAGGGGCCAACAATACAATTCCTACTATTTGCTCGATGACATCATTGAATCTCACTGGTGGGTCTTGTCCGGTGAAGGATGTTGTTAGTGTTGAGTGAATAGTAAACACTAGCAAATTACTTGATTCCTGCAGCACTGTTGCAGACCAATTTGTCAAACCTGTAATCACTGAGGCTGCTCTTCAGATTTCAAGAACACAATTGACATTTAATGAGAATAAAAATGTTTTTGGGGGCTCAACTCACATTGATGCGCTTAATGATTGTGTTAGCCGATAAAATCCCCGCAGGGCGAATTCGTCCTAGAACGAGAAGAGGTGCGAAGAAAAGAAGGGCGATGGAGCGAAGAACGATAAAAGGACTTGGGACGATCGAACCAATGGTCAGGGCGAAAAGTGTGATGCAGTTATCTGCACTACCGAAGCAGTTAGGCGGCCGTTCCTCCACGATCAGGTAGTTAGGACACACAACCCAGCAGTTAAAAGCATGATTCATAACTGCAAAGGAATTAAAACTGCCCAAGTCAGTTACCAAGCGGCACTATAAAAGCTCGCCTATCCCAAGAGAGAAAGGATAACCAAAAATGAAGACTCAATCGAGCATTTTTTTTTTCTTAGCTTGTAACCTAGGACTGTAACTTGTGTGCTTGTGCCCCTTGGAGGCTTATTCACTTGATTCAATACACCCCTTGCTGGGACTTTGTCTCAGGAGGTTTGAACTTTACACGCTCTCTTTTCCTACACGCGTAAAACCTGCGCAAACAGTTTTTGGCGACCACAGTGGGAGGATTGGTGTAACAAAGTGGAGATGCCTCCGAAAAGAAACGCTCAGACTGGCTCAACCGTGGAGGAAGGTGGACTGGAGCAAACCAACCAGCCCAATGTTCCAGCCATAGTGGGTCAGTTCGAGGGTCTAGGAGATGTCAGCCGGTACGAACCAATGAGGGAGCTCAGCCCTAATGCGGTGCGCGCATTGATTGGCGAATTCGCACAGGATGTCGTCGAACAGGTCAGGCTCCAAAATGCGCATGTTGTGGACAAATTCGTATCGACTAGGTAACTTGCACTATGAAAATATGGCCAAACACTTAAGCTCAATGAACGAATTGGTGGCCAAATGTATAAGCGGCGGAACAGCGCTGCCGTCGACCACGCCTCTCCCTACAGTAGGCGGTCAGGAAGCTGGTCCTAGTGGTGTTCCCCTGCAAGGAACCAATACCCCTATGGTTCCCAGAGGAGGGACGAGCCCTGAAGGGCACGGCCCACGATTAGGGCCAAACATTCACCAAGGGCCAAATATGGCTCAACATGAAATCGTGGTGCCTCAGGGTGTCCAAACTTCCCAGGGACAGAATCATGATTACGTCCCACTCCCGAGAGGGCCGCAACCGCCCCTATAGCCGTGCCATTCAATGGCAACGATATGTTAAGGGGGCAAATGACCGAAATCCTGCAAAACCAATTCGATCTAGGCATACGACCAATTCGGCCTAGATATCGGAAGCCTTACCCTGATTGGGTCGATGTGGCTTATCCTTGGCCGAGGAATTACAGGATACCAGATTTTACCCTCTTTACGGGATCTGGAGAAGTTTCCACTATGGAGCACATAAGACGCTTCACCCTTCAGTGTGGGGAAGTCAATGATTTCCATAGACTAAGGTTGTTTCATGGTTCGTTATCAGGGGTGGCTTTTTCCTGGTATGTCAGCTTACCAGCCAATTCAGTAGAAAGTTGGCAGCAAATGGAGCAACTGTTCCATGCGCAGTTTTATAATGCCGAATCTGAAGTGGCCTTGGTTGATTTGGCAAATTTGAGACAATTGCCAGGGGAATGGGCCGAGACGTTTCTACAACGATTTAAGGTAGCCCGAGGCCGATGTTACGTGCATTTGCCCGAAAAGAAGTTCATAAGAATCACTCAAGGATGCCTGAATCTCGATCTGAAGAATAAGTTCCAGGATCGTGAGTTTTGGGACCTTCCCCAACTCACTACCAGTGTGGTGCGCTATGAGCGATTATTACGAGAAGAAGAGCAGATGAAAAATTCGAGCAAATGGACGTATTACAGAAACATTGACTACGAGATGGGCGAAGTGAACGCCGACTCAGCCGATCTATGTTTGGCCGAATTGGTGAAAGGGAAACCCTATGTCTGCAAAACGTGGGCAGAACCACAAACCAATGAGACGAGCAATAAAAAGAGCAAAAAATTCTCCTTCGACATTACTAAGTCGAAGCTATATTTGACCAATTATACAAAGATAAGCAAATCAGCTTGAGCGACAGACATCGTTGCCAACAGCTGAGCAAATCGGCAGTAAAAAATACTGCAAATGGCATAATGCATGGTCT
Organism: Zanthoxylum bungeanum; assembly: GCA_019454045.1. NCBI lineage: Eukaryota > Viridiplantae > Streptophyta > Magnoliopsida > Sapindales > Rutaceae > Zanthoxylum > Zanthoxylum bungeanum. The sequence goes on from SKCR01042253.1 coordinate 45,890, forward strand.
CACACAACTAAAATTGCCTTGTTTTTCGCAATATTTTGCAGGATGCCATAGAATCCGGACGAATCACGTTTGAAAAGAAGATGGCAGTAGACAGTAATCCTTTCCCGAAATCGGCGGAGTTAAATATGATCAACCCAGTCCCTACAAGGATAAACCCGCCGATGGTAACGGTAGTGCTGGACGAAAGACAACACCGCCACCGCCCGAGCGGCTGGAGAGGATCAGGAACCTGCAGAACGAAAGGGCAAAAAAGACATTTGTGTGAGGTGCAAGAACAACATTGAATGGATGAAGGAGCTAGAAGACACTTGCGAGAAGCCTGGGAAGAGAGAATCGTCATGGCAGCCACGAACCTTTGCGCCAAGGTTCTATGGAGAAAATTCGAACTTCGTCCAGAACGTGAGGACATTTCGGCCAAGATCCATCGGCCAACGTGTGACACTCATACCGAAAGTCATACCCAGGACAGCATGCGAACTTTAGGCGACGGGCAGACGAAAAATACCTCCCATAGATAAATGACAAGGACACAGCTGAGGAGGCACCTAAGGAACTACGGCCGATGATGCGCCGACAGAACGAGGCAAAGGCTGCCACCGGCCATAGCCCTCATGCCACAGAGAAGTCAAAAGATCACAAGAAGACACATGACGAGAAAAGAAGGAAAAGTGACCAACGTGACGAGTACACTAAGCTTCATGGAAGGAAACGGGACGGGACCGATGATGAGGAGCCTCCCATCGTCATCCAATTCGGCAGCATGCCACCAGTCGTGGCAAATCACTACTTGTTGCCCAGAGAGTTCCGGGGAAATGACAATGGGGAAGCTGGACAAGAGTGACGATATTTATGAGGGAGATGAGGTAGAATTTGCGGCACTCTCCATAACGACGGAAATACTGCAAGCGAGAGGCCGAAGAGGAAGAACTGACGGATATAGAAGAAGAGATTGATGTCAGGACTGAAGCCAGAAGAAGGGGAATTTCGCAAAATCGGCTTCTGAAAGAACTAATGAGGCCGGAGAATCCAGCAGTCGGACACTGGGAGAAGACCTAGGGCAATACCCATTCCTCGTTCTGTATGGAACGCCTAAGGTAAAACGGGCTGTCACCAAGGCCGAGAAGAGAAGGTTGACCATCAATCACATCTCCCAGGAGATACCTCCCACACTGCCCCTTCTCGGTGGGATATGGAAGAAGAGTCATCCCACGTTAACAAATGGGGAGATCAAGCCATGGAAATTGGCACGTCAGGGAAAGTGATTTTCCCAAAGCCACCAGCTCAGATGACAAAGCACCTAAGGCCATTATACGTGAAGGCGAAGGCCAATGGAATCCCCGTATCCAAGGTACTGATTGATAACGGAGCAGCCATCAATGCAATTCCAGTTAGGATGCTGGGGCGTTTGGCCAAGTCCGAGGAAGACCTCCTCCCCACAGAAGTAGTCCTCACCAGTTTTAACGGAGGACGACGACTGCGAAAGGAGTTATACCACTAGACTTGCAGGTGGGAAGCACTACGAAGACGGTGGTATTTTTCGTCATCGATGGGCCAACCTCATACAATATGCTTCTGGGACGAGACTGGATACACGACAGCCGATGCATCCCATCATCCCTCCATCAGTGCCTGGTTTTCTGGAACCAAAGGGATGAAGTAGAAATCATACACGCCGACAAAAAGCCCTTCGCCGTAGACACAAACTCGGCCGAATACTAAATGTATGAGGGAAACTACGGGAAAACCAGAGTTCTGAATGAAGGAGAAAGCCCAACCATTGTAGCCCAGAATGACGAGCCATGCCCCGCTGGATTGTTAAACGACCTGTTCGCACAAACAAGACCAACCACAGTGGTCTTCGGAGAACCCACATACGTCGGTATCAATGGAGCACGGCCAGAGTAAGGAGCAAGCTGCCCTTACGGCCTCTAAGGCCAATTTAATGGCCTACGTTCTGGAACAAAAAAATGAGGACGAGGCGCTGGCCGCTGTTTCGGCTTTAAGAAGGAAGCTGCTGACGCACAGATGGAGGATAAGGTGAAAGAACTGTGTGGGGTGGACTGTTTGTTTGATAGAGGAGAAGACGCACTGGAGGACGAATACGCGCTGAACGGATGACGCAAGACAAACTTCTCAAGAGGACAAGATGCTCTAGAAGAAGAGGTAAATCTGGGGGATGAATACAATAAGCGCATAACTTATGTCAGCAAGGAATTAAGCCCCCAGGTACGCGAAAAATTGCTATGTTTTTTACTAGAATACATAGATTGTTTTGCATGGATTATAATGAGATGCCCGGCCTAGATAAGGCCTTGGTGGAACATAGGCTGCCAATCCTATCAAATCATAGGCCTCATAGGCAGCCTCCACAGAGGTTCGCGCCTAATGTTTTGCCTGATATTAAAAAGGAGGTCGAGCGACTGTTGGAGGCAAAGTTTATAGAACGACCAGATATGTAGAACGGTTGTCCAACATTGTCCCAGTCAGGAAAAAGAATGGGAAGATAAGGATTTGTAGACTCAGGAACTTAAACTTAGCAACGCCAAAAGATCAATACCCAATGCCGATGGTCGATTCCCTATTGGATTCCACGGCAGGGTATCAAGTATACTCATTTATGGATGGGTATGCGGGTTATAATCAAATTTACATTGCCGAGAATGATGTGCATAAGACGGCCTTTAGATGCCCAGGGTCTCTAGGATGCTACGAATGAGTAGTAATGCCGTTCGGCCTAAAGAATGTCGGTGTGCCATATATCAACGAGCCATGAATTCAATCTTTCATGACATGATCGACAAATTCCTAGAAGTCTACGTTGACGATTTATAGTGGCTAAATCCGTAACTACGGATGAGCATTTTAGCCATCTAGCGTCGGCCTTTGAACGAATGAGAAGGTTCAAGCTTAAATGAACCCTGCCAAGTGCGCCTTTGGGGTCTGCGCAGGCAACTTCTTAGGTTTTCTAGTACACCAACGGGGAATCGAGATTGACACCAATAAATCTCGGGCGATTACTGAAGCCATGCCGCCCCGAAACAAAAAAGAGTTGCAAAGTTTCTAGGGCAGGTTAATTTCCTAAGACGATTCATCTCCAATTGTGCAGGGAAGACCATGGCATTCTCCTCCCTATTAAAGCTAAAGAGAGAGGACGAATTCGTCTGGACCGAAGAACACCAACAAGCATTCGACAGTCTGAAGAGGTATTTATCAAGCCACCAGTAATGGCGCCTCCAATGTCAGGGAAACCAATAAAGTTGTACATAGCAGCTGAAGAGCAGTCCATAGCTCGGATGATCGCACAGGACGACGACATAAATGTTGAGAGAGCCATTTATTACATCAGCAGGCAACTGCTGACCTATGAATGTAATTATTCTCCCATGGAGAAGTTATGTTTGGCTTTATATTTTACATGTACTAAGCTACGTGCCTATCTTAGGCCGAACATTGTGTATTTGATCACAAAAATCAATATAGTAAAGTACATATTTTCTCGTCCTATTTTGCATCAAAGGGTTGGTTTATGGTCTCTGTCGCTCTCAGAATTCGATATACGGCACGAACCCCAAAAGGCTGTCAAGAATCAAGCTTTGGCCGATTTTCTGGCCGAACATCCATGCTTAAGTACAACTAGGGAAAGAGAACGGGATTTGGACTAATGCAGTCTAAAACGTGGATGATGTATTTCGACGGATCCAGCACGGCAGAGAGGGCTGGAATAGGGGTTGTCTTAATCAGCCCATTGGGAGAACCCTTCCAGTTGTTAGCCGAATTGAACGAGTACTGCACCAATAACCAGGCAGAATATGAAGCCTTAATACTTGGGTTGGAAACACTCCTCGACATGGGAGTAACCCATGTGTCTATCAAGGGAGATTCACAGCTGGTAATCCAACAAGTAATGGGAACTTATAAATGCCAAAGCCCGTCGGTCGTGGCATTATTAGATATAGCCAAAAAATTAATAGAACGGTTTGATCATGCTGACTTGGAATACATTCCAGGGACAAAGACGAATCGGCCAACAACTTAGCCCAGGCGGCCTCCGGATAAAACAAACCAACATAAGTGGGGCGTACAGAAGCGAAAAAATCAAGCCAGCCCTCGTGAGAAGATCCCAAGGAAAAGACGTCATGGCTCTTGAAACAGAGGATGATTGGAGAGACGAAATCAGGACGTTCTTAACACAGCCTGGACTAGGAAAAAACCGAAGGTTGAAGCTTAAAGCCTTGAACTATGTAATGACAGGGGATGTGCTCTATAAAAAACGACAAGATGGATTGTTATTGAAGTGTGTAGGGCCATCAGAGTCTAAAACTATCATGGCTGAAATACATGAAGGCGTCTGTGGGGCTCACCAAGCTGGAATCAAGATGAGATGGTTGATCATACGAAACGGCTATTATTGGCCAAAGATGGGGGAATCGTGTAATTCATACGCCAAAGGGTGCGTAGCTTGCCAAAAGCATGGTCCTGTCCAAAGGGCCCCCGCAACCGAGATGGTCCCAGTCATTAAACCTTGGCCGTTTATGGGATGGGCTATAGACTTGATAGGGAAGATTTATCCTGCTTCAAGTAAAAAGCACACCTTTATCGTTGTTGCCACTGACTTCTTTACCAAGTGGGTATAAGCTATCCCAGTTGTAGAGATCTCAAGAGCAGATAATCAAGTTCATAAAGGAACATATAATTCACCGATTTTTGGTATACCACAGACAATCATGGTAGACCATGGTACCTCATTAAATGGTAAAAATGTAAAGGACTTCCTACCGAATATGGAATCCGGCTGGTGAATGCCACTCCATATTACCCTCAGTCAAATGGTCAAGGCCGAATCGTCCAACAAAACCCTCAAGGATTGATTCGAAAGATGGTGACGGACAATGCTAGACGATGGGACGAATACCTGAGTCAAGCTTTATGGGCTTACAGGACATCGCCACGCACAAGAACGTCGGTGACACCTTTCCAGTTGGTGTATGGACAAGAAGTTGTGCTCCCTGTGGAAATGAACATTGAGTCCACTAGGGTAATGTTGCAGGAGAAACTAACGAAAGAATATTACGACGAGGCGATGATCCAGAATTTGCTGGAATTGGACGATATTAGGTGCGATACGCTCAACCACCTGGAAGCACAGAAGAAAAAGATAGCTAGAGAGTATAATCGCAAGGTAATGGCCAAGTCTTTCGAGAAGGGCGAAATAGTATGGAAGACAATATTGCCAGTTGGCTCTAAGGAACTAGCATATGGCAAATGGTCGCCCAACTGGGAAGGCCCATTTATAGTAAGAAGTGTGTTACCACATGGAGCTTATCATCTGCAAGATTTAAAAGGACGGGTGCATATAAGAGCGATAAACTGGAAGTATTTAAAGAAATATGTGCCCTCGTTATGGGAGCACGAAAACATTCAAGAAAAGCAATAAGAATTTCGCATTAATAATGGACGAGGACGTCCTAGATTACAAAATGGACGATATAACGTCTTCAATTACATCATCATTGGCCCGAAAATTACCTTAAACCCCCAGGCTGGTCCTTAATGGCTGAAAGCGTCTCCCTCGTCAGGCCACAGTCTTCCTGAACAGCCGTGCTTGCCGCATCCAAATCGGCCAACTCCTTCTCGAAGTCAATACGGGCCAACCCCTTAAATTCGGCCATCGACCGTTCCACCTCCTCCATTTGAGCGATGACGGCCCTCTCATTCGCCTCTTTCCTCATCCGAATTTCGTCCAAACGGCGTTGAAGCTCTTTCAACTGCTGCTCCAAGTCCATGAAGATTGATTCTTCAGTCACCATCTCTTCCGTGGTCTCCTTCAAGGCCTGTTGTAGCTTTCCAAAAGATTCACGGAGCTCTTCCCGTTTCACCAAAGAGGAGCGAAGCCCAATCCTCTGGCTATGAATTACACGATGCCGGGAGAGAAGGTTCGTTATTTCCTCTTGCATCTCTTGGAGAAAAAGACGGTCATCAATAGATACGGGCGATGAAGGAAGAGCCAGAAATCGGCTTAACTCGGAGGAACACCGATCCAATTGAAGCATGTTCTGGGGCTGAACAGCTTGGTGAACATCCATCGCAGCGAAGAAGCATACTGACGAAGGACCTCCCGAAGACTCTCCAAGTCTGAGCTCGCGCCAGTTAGGGGCGTCGATGGGCGATAAGAAGCCGAGGTCATTTCCCCAAGACAATCAAAAGACGCTGGACCGATTGCAGTAATTGATCAGGAGCCTACACATAAGGGAAGAATTAGCAAAATAGGTTAAGACCGTAACACAAGAAGAAGGGGAAAGTAACTCACCATCTTAGAAGCAGAACTAGAAGACTGATGAGCCTGTAAGTCGGATGTTCCAGCTGCAGGCTACACCAGTCCTTGCTCGGGAGACAGTGGACGCTGGGGGACAACAACTAATTGTTGTGCAGCTTGAGGAGAGATCGACCGAGGATGAGAAGTTGACGGCATATTGGGGGATCCGGCCCGAGGAGGAAGTACTTTTTCAGCAGTGATTGGCATTTGGACCGTTGGTGCCACTGATGGAACGATCACGAGGGCCAAGGGCGATGGTTGCCTAAGCTCAGGCTCCTCCCTTTGAGTGGACCTTTGAGGAGAAGGAGGCAGAAGGGCCGAGGATGATGGCTGGGCCGAAGACGACGCCACGTGCCCAGGAACACTGGGGGACATGACCTCTGGCATTGAGTGTTGAGGCACAGCAGTCGGTCGAACATCTGTAAAAGAATCGGAGTCAGATGAATCAGAAATAATAATGACCTCGTCTTCTTCATAAATACGACAAAGGACATCGTCTTTGTACAGAGACTGACCCTCCTCTAATGATTCCAACTCGGCCAAACTATAAAGACCATCCACGTCCCTATAACTCCCTCTAAGCCCTGCAGTGAACATCATGCATACTAGAGGATAAAGCTGCCTAAGGTGACCCCACAAAGCTCTCATCGGCCACGCGGGCTCCAGCCCTTTGGCCTCTTCGCCCGGGTCATGCACAGACGGTACAGAGCCGTCCGAAGAGAAGTACTCGAAGAGAGGATGGTCACGAGGAATTTCCTCGACTCTTTGGTGAGAATGATCAGACTCGGCATAAAAGTTCCTACATTGGGGGTCATTCCATTTGTACCTCCCTCTTCTATGAGCTGTTCCATGCCTGGCCCTTCGCCCATACCTTCCTCATCAGAAGGGAATTGAACCGTCGGTTCTTTCACAGGTCCTTCGCTCACACTACCGCCCATATGAGTTTCAGTTTCTGAGACCGGCGCCGTTTCACACACCACAGAGGGCGAGGCTGAATCAATTTTTAAGGCCTACATCAAATCGTACAATATTAGTATCAGTATATCTCAAAGCATTATAGAAAAGGCAAATTTCGGGCTCGTACCTTAGAACGACGGGCCAACGGTACGTCCGAATCAGAGCTTTGGTTGGGAGATGGCTGATTACTTTTGATGGACTTAGTCCTTTTTGGCTTAGAAGCCTCAGCAGCCTTCTTCGACCCCGATGACTCAGAAGGTTTGGGGGACAAGGAGATAGAAGAATACACCTTGGGTGCAGGCAAGGAGAAAAATCGTTCACGGGCCGATGGCCAGAAACGATCAAAATAAGGGTGAACGGATGTACAAGAAGTAAAAGAAGCTACAGCAAAAGCAGATAGTAAGGATCAAGTCTCTTCCAAAGAATCCTCGACCTCTGAGACCGAAAAGACCTTAAAGCGGTCTGATGATGCAGAATACGAATGGAAAAATACAATAGGCTATCCTTGGATGAGGCCGAACTGACGAGCTATGAAATTGGGCGAATATACTTCTACCCCGGCCTTACCATTGGCCCCCGTTAAGATGTCATGAGCCAACTCACGGCCGCACAAAAATTTACGCCATATGCAAAGGGTCGTCTCTTCCTTTTCAGACAAGGGAGGATCAAGGGCGAAGGACGGACTGTCAGACGCTGAAAAAGGAAAAAAGGAAGGGACACGGGAAAGAGTATAAAAATAGTCAAAAGTGGCTCGAGTGGAAACAGAAGATTGCCGAAGCTGGGCATAGTGAAGACCGGCACACGAGTAAGAGCGAGTAGACTCAATTGTACCGAAGATAGGAAAATACGCTTTTAGCCAAAGCTGGACAATCCATAAAGGGCCAGAAGCAATGGCTGAAGACCCGGAGCGAAGCTGTTTTTGGAGGATGGCCAATCCCCTATACGTGGCAGCAAGGAAAAAGGAGGCCAAATCTAGGCGACGACCATTCGCAAGGTCAGAAGAGATGGAGAGATAACCCGCTACGGGTTTCTGGCTGGGTGTGCAAATGATATACTTACACAGCCAGTAGTGAAGAAAAGCCGTTCGTTCCAACAGAGAAACCGACCCATCCGTCTTCGAATAAGCACGAAGAAAAGAGGAATACGATGACAAAGAAGAGGGGTCCATTTTAGGAGGAGGGAAGCAAAACTATGTAGAGGCCGATATGGTCGCTCCAAGAGGGGACAATCTAGTTATTGCACCAACATCGCGAAGGGTGATGATGAATGGCCCGACGGGAAAGATAAACACGTTATAATCAGATGACCAGAAAAGTAAAGAGATAGGGAATAGGCTGCGATCAAAAGCCGGCAGGTTCAAGGAAAGCTCGATAAGGGGGATGAGGCGGGTGTATCCAAGAAGGACCGGCTATCCTCATGCGATATCATACGTTTATACCATGCTTCAAAAGCAATGTCGGGTCTAGGCAAACTCCGAATTGGGTGGGCATAAGAGAGGGCAGAAAGATTTAGCGGCTCAGAAAATGGAAGGCCGGAGGAAGCAGGAAATTACTGAGCCAACGGGTTTGTCGCAATGGTTTCAACGTCTGTAAACATAGGGCCGAGGGCGCATTGGGCGAATTCTTCATCCAAAGTATGAACACCAAAGACGCCCACAGAATCAGAGTCTAGCACCGTCCGATAATCGACAGAGGTCGAAGCATCAATTTTCGGGATTGAAGAGGAAGAAGCCATGAGGGATAAAGAGTTCAATATCACAGAGAAAGGCAAAGCGGTAGAAGAAGTAAAGTTCGAAAACGAAGGGAGAGCGAAGCCTTATAGCCAAACAAATGACGGCGGGAAAATAGAAAGGGACGAAATTTACCCTAGACAGGTGTCCGAAAACGATTCACCGTGAGTAACGTGCCAGAGAAGGGGACATCAAAGCGACGCCAAAATGGCTCCTGAATAGGCCTCATGATGAAGCGTGGAAGAAAGCGTCACGCATTTATTGCAGATAAGATAGGTCTCAATGGGACTCCAAAGTGCGGCGCAACAGTCCAAAGGGTGGCACAACAAATTAGGATGAAAGGCTCGTTCCCTCGCCCTATCTTCACAAATTCGGTCTCAATCCATTCGGCCAAACTCAAGGCCTTACCTTCGGCCTACAGAATCGGCCAATGACAGCTGTCGGCATTACACTCTACAGAGAGTATTGCCCAAGCCTCAGCCATTACTGATGCTGGTAATGGCGACAAAATTGATGTGACAGGATCATCAGGCCACAGGCTCGCTTTGGGCAGAAACATACCGTAGGCAGAGGACCTCCAACCGATCGTGTAACGCGTGGAAAGATCCTTCACGTGCCAACAGTACCCGTTTTAGAAACATGCGCAACAGAAAGATGAAAGGGTAAATTGGAAAGCTGCCCACCATCTATTTAAAGACCGACCTACCTCACACCACCACGACCAAGTTCACCATAGCCAAGCAGAATCTCAAAAAATGAAGAAAAGAAGATCGTGGAAAGTAATGAAATTTAGGCCACCAAAAGTGAAGGTCCTTATGGAATAAGGTGTGAAGTGGAATGTAAAAAGGGTCGCTAGCGGCCATCCACACGGAGTAAGGTGTAAAATGGAATGTAAGGATGTGGATGGAATATGTCCGTTAGCGACAATTGTCCGAGAACCTTTGTGTGGAAGGTACTGCATCCCCCAGGTGGTGAGTAGGTCACGCTCATTAGCAATGGCTTGCTTAAGCTTACCCACTCGGGGCATGCTGCTTACGTGGGAGTACGGGTTCTCTGGACTAAGGAACCAGCCATACGATGGGCTGGTCTTTAAAAGGGCGACACAGAATTGATGTCAGATGAACCCTCAATTGGGGCTGTGACCTTCCCTGAAATGGGGGAAGCAATGACCGACAAAGATCACCTCGATCCCCTCCAGGGTGATGGTTTTCCCCAGAAAAGAAGAACCAGATAGCAGGTCAGGCGGGAATGAAGAGCATCTACAGCAATAGTCGTGATTATCCAACTGAATTTACTACAGACCAGGAGTGAAGGAAGAACGAGCCACAACAAAATATGAAATTCACCTCGATCGTCCCTCTCAGTTCAATCAAGGTAAATTTAGGGGACAATGTTAGACGATAAAATCCCCGCAGGGCGAATTCGTCCTAGAACGAGAAGAGGTGCGAAGAAAAGAAGGGCGATGGAGCGAAGAACGATAAAAGGACTTGGGACTATCGAGCCAATGGTCAGGGCGAAAAGTGCGATGCAGTTATCTTCACTACCGAAGCAGTTAGGCGGCCGTTCCTCCACGATCAGGCAGTTAGGACACACAACCCAGCAGTTACAAGCATGATTCATAACTGCAAAGGAATGGTAAAACTGCCCAAGTCAGTTACCAAGCGGCACTATAAAAGCTCGCATATCCCAAGAGAGAAAGGAGAACCAAAAATGAAGACTCAATCGAGTATATTTTATCTTTTTATTTCTTAGCTTGTAACCTAGGACTGTAACTTGTGTGCTTGTGCCCCTTGGAGGCTTATTCACTTGATTCAATACACCCCTTGTTGGGACTTTGTCTCAGGAGGTTTAAACCTTACACGCTCTCTTTTCCTGCACGCGTAAAACCTGCGCAAACAGATTGTTAAGGGGTTGTATACTCATATCTTTTTAGTAAATTATCAGCTGATGCCGCCAATACTGCATTTCGAATATCATCTGCCTGCAAAGTTAACAATGGTACAATGTTTATAAAATAAAATAGCTAAAATAAAAATTTAGTACATAAAATATTAAATTCATATCACTATAATTACAACGATAAATCATTAGCTAAATATCATTCTCCCATTCATCAACGCAATAGATTTTCTTCATTTTAGATTTTAGGATTTTCTTTTATCCTAAAAACATAATATCGTTAAAATAACACACTCGCTGAGCTAAATAAAGCTCCTAATTAGGGTTCAGATCACTCATCCTTGGATCGATCCCTAAAACGACGTGATTTTCTCTGCGTTTTGGCCTTCAAAACTTGAAATTTCACTCTATTTGGGTCAAACGTGCAAGATTATGTACTTGTATGGGTGCAACATCATGTAATATTATTTGCCTGCAATGTTAACAAGGGTACAGTGTTTAATTATGTTGCTTGCTAGTTGCCAATGTAATATTGACATTGAATTCATGAAGTTGCTTGTGTATCTAATTTGTTCTTCTTCATTAAGTTGCCCCCAGCTTGGATAATCTTACGGATCATGTCAAACAGTTTAATTTAGAACTTTAGTGAATATATCTGAAAATTCGAGGTTACCCTAAGTTCTGACCCTATGCGGAATTACAGACAATAAGCAGGACAAGTCTTGTTACTGTTACTATGGATAAATTAACAAGCAACCACAATAACAATCAAATAAAATTATCCTGCAAAATATTAAAACAATAATAGGAAGTAAAGCAGCAAAATAAATCAAACACACAAAATCAACGCAATAATTTTGGTGTTGAAGTGGAAAACTCTTCCGAGAAAAAAACCACTCCGAGTATATCGGCTACCAGCCCAATCCACTATATCGAGAAAAACTTACAGCGATGGTTAAGACCTATGGTGGCAACTCCACCGACTCAAGAACCTCTATACTGCAAGAACTCAAGGCAACTCCTCAAGCTCGTGACCCACGGTTTTCTTCAGAATGTCTGAAGTATCCGAGTAGATTATATCACCTGTTAAGCCGGAACTCCGACTACCAAACTTCCTCCTAAAGAACTCTAAAGGATTAGGGAATTTGGGTTAGGTTGTGTTGAAGGTTTACCAAAGATGGAATCACAGCATTAATGAAGAAAATAAGAAGATGAAGAAGTCTTCAATGGTGGATTCACGAAAGGTGAAGGCTTTGAGAGATTTTAGCTCAAAGAAAATATGCTTCAACTTGTGGGGAATGGCGGCTACAGGTTTTTTTTATATAGGTAGGGTGAAAATCAAGGGTTTTGCAGGCCAAAAACACGTTCAAATCGCAGTCGTGTTCGAACGCATACTAGAATGCTTCACGAACGCGCCATTTCTGTGAAGACTCGTTCGAACGCCAATCGAACTCACAACGAACGGATGCTCTCTGGAATGATCCCGTTCGAACCCAACAAGAACGTGACTCGAACATTTGCTCTCTGTAATGCCCCCCTTCGAACCCAATAAAGAACGCAGCACCAACGCCAATCATTTGAACACTGCAACGAACGCACTGACCGGTGCATTCACACGCATATAACGCAAGCGCACGTATCGTTCAAGTAGTATAAAAATATCGATCCCACGAGGACTTAATTCCTACTGTTGTTATTAATTATTGATACTATTTATTTACAGGTATCTAATTTTAGGGAGAAGTGAATTGATTGCTTTTGGTTGGTTGAATGTGGATTTGCTAAATAAACTAAAAACAGACTCAAAAGAAAATACTAAGGAAAATAAAAGAAAAGACTCAAGATCTAGGGTCGTGACTCCACACAATATTATTCTAAAGATGAATTGATTCTCTTACATATGTGTAATAAATCAGTTTGCTAACCTGGAACACGAAGTTATACAAAAGCCTATGTCGATGGTCAGACGCAAATACCCAGTATAACCTAATTGAACCATATGTCTATGTCATCCAGATTACCTGGATTCATTAAGATTAAGTTCCAATTATGGCTACCCCCGCCTGACAGGTATAAGTTCCAATTATGGCTACCCCCGCCCGACAGGTATAAGTTCCAATTATGGCTACCCCCGCCCGACAGGTATATGTATATCCTGTAAGGAAATCTATTAAAGGGTTATCTATCCTCGAGGAAGATCGTGGGCTATTAAATCTAAGGCTGAAACCTAAAATCCCTATGTCTAGTTCATTTTAAGTTTACCAAATCAATTTTATTAATGGCCAATTAACAAGAAGCATTAAGCTTAAGAGTCAATAAACAAACTAAAGAATTACCCATAAAAAAAAAATCAATTATTAAGTGTGGATATTGTGTTTCATCACTTCCATAAAAAGAAAATCAATTATTAAGTGTGGATATTGTGTTTCATCACTTCCCTAGAATAAAAATAAAATGCTGGGGTTGGGGATCCACTTTTACTATTTCTAATTTAGAAATCTCTCTTACTATAATATAGAATTTATCCGTGATATTACCAACCGACCATATAGGCGGTATCCTCATTAAGTCAGATTTTAATTAAGTCCAACCAGCCATAAAGGCGGTATTATTATTTGTCCATAAACCAGCCATATAGGCGGTAATTATCTGTCACCTAAAGACCAGCCATATAGACGGTGTTATATTATGTCAAAATAAATAAAACCAGCCATTAAGGCGGTAAACCTTTTAATTTGAATTATAATTTTCATATTATAATTAAGGGAGATTAATCTAAATTAAAATATAAAAGCTTCACCCTTCCCCCAGCGGAAATCTAACTACTAAACATAAAAGAAAGAGAAGAAAAAGAAATTACTACTACTTCTGAAAATAAAAATACATAAATTAAATACTGAAAATAAATACAAACAAGATGCAATCCTTAAATTCCTTACAAAAACCTAAGGAAAGCATGAGAATTACAAATGAAATGGCTTGGTATTTATAGAAAAACCTAAAGGCTTCCACCAATTTCTCCACCGATTGCTCCACCAATTGCTCCACCAAACATGGCACCAAACATGGCATCAAACATGGCACCAAACATGGCATCAAACAAGGCACCAAACATGCAAGCATGTTTGGTGGAAGTTTGACAATTTTTATTTTTATTAATTTTATTTTATGTTTTGAAAATGACTATAGTAATTACTCAAATTATACTGAATTGTTCATCAATTTCGGCCTTCCAAAATTCAGAATTCGAAAATCTTTAAATCTTCAAAGTTGTAGATCTTTGTGTCTTCTTTAATCAGGCACTAGAATCAGCTCGATCGGATATCGGATAGAAAGTTATGGCCAAAATATGAAACTTGCGCAAAACTAGAAATTAGGAATTCGCTTTGTGACGCGTACAGTAAATTTTCGTTTTTGACATTTTTTTCTCTGAATTTCATTGTTTTAGCCCCGAGTTGATTCCATTAAGTCCCAATATTATTTTTATCTGCAAAATAAATAAAAACACATCAAAATGTTCATAAAACTTGAGAAACTATACAAAATATTAGGTTAAATGAATGGGAAATAGTGATATATTTACCACTCATCACACCCCCAAACCTAACATTTTGCTAGTCCTCGAGTAAAACAACAAAATAAAATAACATAAACCACATTAAAATTTAACTAAGCCACTTTCGTAGGGATCACAGTTGCATTTAGTGTATGCAACAAGCCTTTAAACCCATAGGTGTCCCTAGTGGACGAGTTATAGTCTCGTGAGGGTTTACAACAATGATACCCACAAACATTTTACAAAAGTAAAAAGATAGTAAAACTAATGCACACAAAAGCAAAAAGACAAGAGAAAAGTGAATAAAGAAGTTAGTGACTAATCAAGTGAAATTTCCACTCTAAGTTACCAGTTGTTTTGTTTCTTTCTAAATTACCGAATAATTAAATTCTCCGATTATAATTACCATTCTCCATATACACAGCTAACACAATATTAATCAATTCATTTTTGCCCACAACAGTCACAAGTGCAGTTGATAAGAGAGTTATATTTTTGTCCTAAAGTTCTATCAGATTTCAAACCTTTTTGTAGCAATGGAATAATTTTTTCGGATTTTTCGGATTTTTTCTTTCTTTCTCTGATTTTATTTTTTATTTATATACAATATCTTCCGTCTATGTAGCAATATTTGGGCCAGTAGCTCCCAAACCAGTTGGCTTTAGGGCACCAGGTGTTAATACACCTCTACGGACTTAATTACTCAGACTTCAGATATATATATATATATATATATATATATTTAAACATCTTCGATCCATGTAGCGAGTTTTGGGCAGTGACTCCCAAACCAGTTGGTTTTAGGGCATTAGGTGTTAAAACGCCCTCATGGACTTAATAACTCGGATCTCAGATGTTTTTTTTTTTCATTTTTTCTATTTTTTTCTATTTTTTTTTACTCCTTTGCCATTTATAGATGCTTCCTCCAATTAAACTAGAGCACTGAATATTACAAACTTTTCAATTACAGCTCATGTCCGTATATTACTATGTATATTGATAATACCTGCCAACTGAGCATATGAAGATCCATTTTAGTCAGTTCTATGGAGAATTCACAAATTAAATAATTAAAAGGAAATGAACAAAAATTAAATTATTTCGAAAATGGGTTGAAATACGATCATGAGTGGGAACTCATTACACATCTATCTCTCACCAATTTTACCTTTTTAGTCAAAATAAAAACAAAAAAAAGAAAAATATTTTTGTAATTTTTCACATTTTTCATTTTTTTTGTATTTTTCGAAAAATTTTGGATTGAAAATAAAAACAACACACAAACTAAAAACAAGATACTAATTAACTAATTCCCTCCCCCAAACCAAAATGAGACATTGTCCCCAATGTCTTAAACAGTAGAAGAAGAGTTTAGAAGATAGTACCTGGTTAGCTGAAATTCACCGAAAAAAATTACTCTGGTCCAATTTACGCTTCTTACCACGATCGCTATCTGACCAGTTCAACTTGGAAATAATGGGGTTCGATTTTTGGTTCAAATGATAGGATTTGGTCAATTAATTCTTCGGCCTTTGTTGCGGTCAGGAAAATATCATGTACTGATTTTGTGACGAACTCATGTCTTTTGGCTTCCTCAAGAAATACAAACAGAAAATCGAAGAAATGCTCAATGTTAAGTAATCCAATGGGCTTCCGATGAATGTTCAATTACGCCCATGATGCTACTGTGAATATTTCTTTAATTGTTCCAAGCCCACCTGGTAACACAATAAACACATCCCTAGTATTGATCATTTTATGGAGTTGTTCAGACATACCTGATACAATGCGTTCATCTCCATTTGTTTGTCCGATTAAGTGTTCGTTCTCCAAAGTTTTTGGAATGATTCCCAAAACATGACCTCCACCCTCCTGAACGGCTTTCGAAATGCTTCCATTTAATCAAAGATTGCCACCGCCGTATACTAGGTGCATATTTCGTTATGCTATGACTCTCCCCAATTCTTTTCCAGCCTCAATGAATTCTGGTTTATTACCAGAATTAGATCCATAGAAAACACAAATTCGCTTGACTCACTACTGTGAAGTTGCTTCCATTTTCTCTCTTATATTTGGATGTATATCTGGATATGTCGAAGAGAGAAATGTAGAGCTGAATTTATAGATCCTGAAATGGGTGAGTAATAATTACACTAGTATTTGCCAAATGATAATTATTAGACGAAAGTTAAAATAACTCGTGAAGGGTCAAAAAGTTTAGATCTTGTCGGCGAAAATAAGAGAAAATAACAAAAGAAAAGCAAATTAAAGAAATTATTAAGGTAACGGAATTGTGTACGCAATACGCCACTTGCTTAGTATAAATTCATGAGGATGCGTCTCAAGAATTCATTCCTTACTCAGCCATCACTCATGAATTAGCTCTCATCTTTGCGATTACCAAACACCTTTCTTCTGTCTTAAAATGCTCCATTTTGCTTTTCCCTGAAAAATAACACACAAAATTAAAAATTCTACAACATGTATACACAAAATATGTAAACAGATTTTACAACAAATTACATGGGTTGCCTCCCTGCTAGCGTTAAATTTATCGTCTTCAGCCAGACGTGACTGAAATCCATCTATCAAGGAGGTTTCGACGTCGTTTTGGATGTCTGATTAAAGACAATCCCATGAGCGTTGCTTTTGAAGGGTCTCTTCCAACGGTAAAGTGGTAAAAAGAATTTTGTCTCATTCAGTGCTTGTGCCACCTTTTTAAACTTTGTCGCTCCAATGATTCATGAAAAGAAAGAAAGAAAATCATGAGGTCTCGTATGGTGCTTGACTTGGAATGGAAGTTTCATTCTGTCAAGCTTTTGGGTGATGTCTCTAAATTGTACTCCCCAAGACAGCGATGTTTCCCATTAATGCACTGGATCTTCAATAAGGTCAGACATTTTCTCCTCCATTTGCTCTGCTTCTAGTTCCAACTTTTCTTCACAGATGTATTTTAGGATTTCTGTATTCAGTTCTTCATATGTCATCTGTGAAATACATGCTCCATAAGTATCAACCTGAGGATGTAAAGATATATCTTGTTTTAGGTCTTCATCCTCTGAAGTTGATGTGATTGGCTCAGGTAGATCTTCTTCAAACATCATTGCAAAACATGCTCCAAGATCTTCATTTAGAGGATTGAAAGTTTGATCCTCCGTTGTTGGTGCAGTTGGTACAAAGAGCTCAGCTTCTTCATCAGAATCAGAGTCTGAATAATAAAAGTCAAACAAAGACTTTGCCGGTTCGAGCTCCTGAACCGATACCTCTGGTAGTTGATACTGCTCAGCCTCCTCCTCTGTTGAAGTGTCATTGTGAAATGATTGGTACTCGAAGGCTTCATCAGTGTCATCTGATAATGATTCTTGAGGTATGTAGCTATGATTTTCTGTTAATTGTCTTATTTGATCTGTCATCTTCTGAATGGATGCTTCTTGATCTTGAAACATTGCCTCCCACTTTTCATTACTTTTCTTGAGCATGTCCATCATCTCTCTTATCATCTGTTTTTCCTCTGGTGAATATCGTTCTGGTTGTTGATGAAGATCGTAGGTAGATGGTGGATAAGATGGAAAATGTGATGGTTCTTCGTACCTTGAATGATTCCAATAATCCTGCCACTCTGACATGTATATACATTGATTGCTCGGGTGGTTACCATCGCATATCACACATCTCCCCATTGCATTCTGTTGAGCAAATATCGTATTGCTTGACATCCAATGATAATTGTTGTACTGGACAATGGGCCTCAGAAAATCGGACTGTTGCTCCCAAATTTGGGGTGTATCTTCTTCTAGTAAAGCTCGTGATTTCTCAATCTCCCAATAATGTTCCATTTTTCAACCACCTGAAAACAAAAGAAAGAAATAAAAATTAAAATAAAAATAAAGAAAATTAGATACAAGTAAAATAGATAGCTTCAAAATTAATGACTCAAGAAAAATAAGTCCCCGACAACGGCACCAAAAACTTGAACGGTGCATTCACACGCGTATAACACAAGCGCACATATCGTTCAAGTAGTATAAAAATATCGATCGCACGAGGACTTAATTCATACTGTTGTTATTAATTATTGATACTATTTATTTATAGGTATCTAATTATAGGGAGAAGGGAATTGATTGCTTTTGGTTGGTTGAATATGGATTTGCTAAATAAACTAAAAACAGACTCAAAAGAAAATACTAAGGAAAATAAAAGAAAAGACTCAAGATTTAGGGTCGTGACTCCACACAATATTATTCTAAAGATGAATTGATTCTCTTACATATGTGTAATAAATCACTTTGCTAATCTGGAACACGAAGTTATGCAAAAGCCTCTGTCGATGGTCAGACGCAAATACCCAGTATAACCTAATTGAACCATATGTCTATGTCAACCAAATTACCTGGATTCATTAAGATTAAGTTCCAATTATGACTACCCCCGCCCGACAGGTATATGTCTATCCTGTAAGGAAATCTATTAAAGGGTTATCTATCCTCAAGGAAGATCGTGGGCTATTGAATCTAAGGCTGAAACATAAAATCCCTATGTCTAGTTCATTTTATGTTTATCAAATCAATCTTATTAATGACCAATTAACAAGAAGCATTAAGCATAAGACTCAATAAACAAACTAAAGAATTACCCATAAAAAGAAAATCAATTATTAAGTGTGGATATTGTGTTTCATCACTTCCCTAGGGGATCCACTTTTACTATTTCTAATTTAGAAATCTCCCTTACTATAATATAGAATTTATCCGTGATATTACCAACCGACCATATAGGCGGTATCCTCATTAAGTCATATTTTAATTAATTCCAACCAGCCATAAAGGCAGTATTATTATTTGTCCATAAACCAGCCATATAGGCGGTAATTATCTGTCACTTAAAGACCAGCCATATAGGCGGTGTTATATTATGTCAAAATAAATAAAACCAGCCATTAAGGCGGTAAACCTTTTAATTTGAATTATAATTTTCATATTATAATTAAGGGAGATTAATCTAAATTAAAATAATAAAAGCTTCATCCTTCCCCCAGCGGAAATCTAACTACTAAACATAAAAGAAAGAGAAGAAAAAGAAATTACTACTATTACTGAAAATAAAAATACATAAATTAAATACTGAAAATAAATACAAACAAGATGCAATCCTTAAATTCCTTACAAAAACCTAAGGAAAGCATGAGAATTACAAATGAAATGGCTTGGTATTTATAGAAAAACCTAAAGGCTTCCACCAATTTCTCCACTGATTGCTCCACCAATTGCTCCACCAAACATGGCACCAAACATGACATCAAATATGGCACCAAACATGGCACCAAACAAGGCACCAAACATGCAAGCATCTTTGGTGGAAGTTTGACAATTTTTATTTTTATTTTTATTAATTTTATTTTATATTTTGAAAATGACTATAGTAATTACTCAAAATATACTGAATTATTCATCAATTTCAGCCTTCCAAACTTCAGAATTCGAAAATCTATAAATATTCAAAGTTGTAGGTTTTTGTGTCTTCTTTAATCTAGCACTAGAATCAGCTCGATCGGATATTGGATGAAAACGTTATGGACAAAATAAGAAACTTGCGCAAAACTAGAAATTAGGACTGCACTTCGTGACGCGTACAGTAAATTTTCGTTTTTGACATTTTTTTCTCCGAATTTCATTGTTTTAGCCCCGAGTTGATTCCATTAAGTCCCAATATTATTTTTATCTGCAAAATAAATAAAAACACATCAAAACGTTCATAAAACTTGAGAAACTATACAAAATATTAGGTTAAATGAGTGGGAAATAGTGATATATTTACCACTCATCACGCACCACGAACGCATGTCTGATGCACAGCAGCCAAAGACTAGTCCAATTGCACAGAGATCTTCATGATAAATTACAACTCAATTGAACTCGTTTTGTCACGGACACATGCCAATAAAACTGGAACTAACAATCTCCCCCTTTGGCATTCCGTGACAAAACACTACATAATACAAAGACTACGGTAATAGATCCAAATATAAAATTGTCAACTGTTAACCATCAAAACAATGACTTATTACAATAGGACTCGATCTAACACCTAACCAAGTAGTCTTCAAAATAATGCCACCACAGCAACATACCTGCTACCTGAAACATCCACAAACAATAATATACCGTGAAAAGCATTGGGATAATCAAGTAAAACATAAAGCAGATAAAAATCTCATGCATGTACAAGTAGCTATGTTTCTCCCCATTAATCTTAGCTCTCCTTAAAACGAAGATATCTAAAGGATAATCTACGATGCTCTCTCCTATATATTAAGGCTCTCCCCCTTAATATATTACTCTCCCTCTTTTTGTCACGAAATGACAAAGCATAAAAGAAACAGGAAAAATAACATGAGAACAGGAGACAACACATGCAAAAGCATAAACAGACAGGATTACTCCCCCTCGCTAATAGACACATACAGTTAGTAAAATAACACATAGAAAGTAAACCAAAATTCAGAAAAGTGCACAAGAAAGAAGAGAAAAAAAAATTGGTATGTAATAACTTGAAGCAGACACAGGCACATACTGAGATAAATAAAAATCCTGTCAAAAACTGACTGAAACAGCATTTCAAGCTGATACAATGATACCAGTCAGTATTCAGCTGTTTATGACATGTAACAATATGCATCATTTTAAAAGTGGCTAAATACAACACTTATGCATATGACATAAACACCAAAACATATAAAGCACTTGCGTGGAAAAATAAAGTGCATAACGAATCAAGGCTTAAGACCTTATTTTATGAGCTGGACACAGCCAAAAAAAATCCATCTCTAAACAAACCAAGTTCACAAAATATGTGTTCAAACCCAACACCACTAGGACCTGAAAATAAGCAACATTGGTTGCATGCTATATTATTTACCCTAGAAATATCATAAGCTCATATTTAATAACTCTTTCGAGTGAATGTTTTTGCCCTTATCTTTTGAATTTAGCCACATTGGCTCTTTTGCACTTGAGTCTCATTTAACAATTTTTTTTTATTTTTTTCCTTTTACAAGGGGATAATAAGGTCATCTAGTCAAAGGTCACACTATTAAGCAAACAAAATATGATAGAAATTAGATTGCCAGTCCAAAAACTCATACATGCGACCAAGCCTTGATAAAATAAAAACGTGTATATGAGGTGCAAGCACAAGATATACCAAATATTTTTATCACACACACTCATGTATATAAAGCATCAAGAAAAATAAAAGCATATCATAGATGCATAGTCATATATCCTACATACCAGATTCACATGCACATGCTTTCCATGCTCTAACAAGCACTAAAATGAAATAATTTTTATCTTTTTCATTTTCTATTTTTTTTTTGTATTTTTCAGATTTTAACAAATAAAAATAAAGACACAAACAGGCTTGTAAAACATCCAATGGTACGTGGAGTTATATCCCGAGTGCAGATCATACTACCGTCCATTCGGAATCGGCTATGAAATTTATGTCCGGGTTTTCATCCTATATACCAAGGGACATATAACAAAAACAAGACACACACACACCCATATGCTGTGAAAATAAAATAACTGTTCAAAAACATAAAACACGCGCGCGCGCGCACATGCAATGGGAAAATACAAATGCATCTTTTAAGCAGAGTTACACCGAAGTGCACTCTCATCATGTCCATCAGGACACGCAGAAGAAGATGGGAATTCATCTTGCTTCCTCACCTAAATTTTCTCATGAATCTCTTCCACTTGAGAATTCTTAGTCAATAAAGAAAGTTTCTCACTAAGAAATTGAGCTTGTTTGGTTAGCGCAAAAACTTGAGACACTAGATTTGGAGACTCAAATCTAGGAGACACACTCTTAGGCCTTCTCTTGTGTTTGTGCAACATGTAGCACTAAGGCCTAATATGTCATGCCTTGCCACAATGATGGAAAATTGGCACAAACCTCGGATGAGATCGAGGTTTACCCAGAACACCTCTAGATTGAGATTGTGGGACATGACGAGGAACAACAGGAGGAGAAACATGACTACGCACAACATGTTTCTTACCTATGTCACGTTTAGCTGCTACAGGTACAACTTTGGAAGAATAAGCCTTATTACAGTTAGGCTCAGAAATAATACATAACATACGGTCCACTTTTTTATTTCCACTAGAAAATGCGGACAATTGGGTTCTAGCATCTTCAAGTTCGGTCTCTAATATTTGGACTCTATTAACTAGGCCTTTGTTCCTCTCCTCTAGGTCATCAACCATCAAAAGACTTTGCTCAAATTTGGCTTGAGCTTCATTCTTTTCTAGTTCTACAACTTTCAGCCTCTTATTGACCTCTAAATTAGTCTTCTTAATAACTAAACTCTCATTAAACAGTTCAACATAAGCTACTTGAAGACTTTCCTCATCAACAGACTCATCGAGAGAGACATCAGAATTTGCATCATTAACTACATTCTCTCTCTCATCTGAAACACTAGCAGTAAAAGCAATATAATTGCCTTTAGGAGTATCATCACCTTCAGAATCACTAAGGGATGCTGTCATCACTTTCTTGCCTTTAGCCCTAAGGTATGTGGGACACTCAGATCTAATGTGCCCATATCCTTCACATTCATAGCACTGGGCACCACGGGATTTACTATCCATATCCTCTCCAAACTCTCTCCTGCTATGATTAATCTCTTTAGGCTCATCCTCCCTATCCATATTACTGCTATGGCCACTCTTCTTAAGTTTAAGAAATTTCTTAAACTTCTTTACAAACAAGGCCAAATCATGATCCGTAATGATATCATTATCACTAGACGAATCATGCACAACTTCCTTAGCGATTTTCATCGCAAACGTTTTTGACTCTCTATAACTAGGAAGTTTTTTCTCATAAACTTGCAGTTTTCCTACGAGTTCTTCTAAATCAAGCTTATCAATGTCATTACTTTCCTCGATGGCGGTAATTTTTGGTAGGAATTTATCAGGAATGGATCTAAGGATTTTCCTAACTATCCTATTGGTAGGTATAGTCTCACCTAGGTTAAAACTAGAGTTAACAATATCGTTAATCTCAGCATAAAATTCATCAAAGGTCTCATCATCTTTCATTTTAGCGACCTCAAACCTAGTAGCAAGATCCTGGAGTCTATTATTTTTAACAGACAATGTGCCCTCATGCACAGTCTGCAGGATGTCCCAAGCATCCTTGGCTATCTCACACACAGAGATTCTTCTAAACTCAGCAGAGCAAACAGCACCATGTATGGCATTAACAACCTTGATGTTCCTATTGCTAGCATCAAATTCTTCCTTAGTCCAGGTCAATTTATCTTTAGGGAAATAGACCCCATTAATAACAACAACGGAGGTTTCCACCCGTGTTCAACAGTCATCCAGACCCTCTCATCTAAGGACTTAAGGAACACTTTCATGCGAACCTTCCAATGTAAATATTCAGTGCCATTAAAAAATGGCGGATAATTTAAGGGTTGACTACGTTCCATAGCTAACGGGTCAAGGACCGAGTTCAGTCTCTGATACCAATTGAAAATTCGAGGTTACCCTAAGTTCTGACCCTATGTGGAATTACAGACAATAAGCAGGACAAGTCCTGTTACTGCTACTATGAATAAATTAACAAGCAACCACAATAACAATCAAATAAAATTATGCTGTAAAATATTAAAACAATAACAGGAAGTAAAACAGCAAAATAAATCAAACACACAAAATCAACACAATAATTTTGGTGACGAAGTGGAAAACTCTTCCGAGTAAAAAACAACTCCGGGTATATCGGATACCAGCCCAATCCACTATATCGAGAAAAACTTACAGTGATGGTCAATACCTATGGTGGCAACTCCACCGACTCAAGAACCTCTATACTGCAAGAACTCAAGGCAACTCCTCAAGCCCGCGACCAACGGTTTTCTTCAGAATAGTTGAAGTCTCTGAGTAGATTGTATCACCTGTTAAATCGGAACTCCGACTACCAAACTTCCTCATAAAGAACTCTAAAGGATTAGGGAATTTGGGTTAAGTTGTGTTGAAGGTTTAACAAAGATGGAATCACACCATTAATGAAGAAGACAAGAAGATGAAGAAGTCTTCAATGGTGGATTCAAGAAAGGTTGAAGGCTTTGAGAGATTTTAGCTCAAGGAAAATATGCTTCAACTTGTGGGGAATGGCGGCTACAGGTTTGTTTATATAGGTAGGGTGAAAAGCAAGGGTTTTGCAGGCCAAAAACGCGTTCAGATCGCAGTCGCGTTCGAACGCAAACTAAAACGCTTCACGAACGCGCCCTTTCTGTGTAAACTCGTTTGAACGCCAATCGAACTCACAACGAACGGATGCTCTCTGGAATGATCCCATTCGAACCCAACAAGAACGTGACTTGAACGTTTGCTCTCTGGAATGCCCCTGTTCGAACCCAATAAAAAACGCAGCACCAACGCCAATCGTTCGAACACTGCAACGAACGCACCACGAACGCATGTCTGATGCACAGCATCCAAAAACCAGTCCAATTGCACAGAGATCTTCACGATAAATTACAACTCAATTGAACTCAGTTTGTCACAAACACATGCCAATAAAATTGGAACTAACAATATCTTTGCCTTGCATGCTTGGGTCGGGTTCAAATTGATCAGAAATTAAATTTAAAAATTCATAAACTTGACCGGGTTGGGTTCAAATATCAGGCGAAATAGAAGTTAAATACAGCTGCAATGATCTAAGATGTCTTTATTCTGTTTTTTCGCGAAAAAGATGCATGATATTCGTTTCCCTTTCTTGTAATATCAGGTATTAATTTCTAACAACTAAAGTTGGGGATATGACGTTAGTTGTCAAGCTTAGGAACACCTGATGGTAAAATGCATCTAATCACGAATTTAATTGATTTTTCGCTATCGACCTGCTAATAAAAAAAATGCTTGCGTGTCAGGCAAATGTGCTATCATATTGTTGTTTGTGTGATATCGACGGGTGCTTATTGTTAAATATTTTATTTTCTCAATTATTTTTCTTATGGTGAAGAAAATATCATCATGCAGTCTCCCCTTTGGATTATAAGCAGCCTTCAGAAGTAATTAAGAATGCAGTAGTGTTGCTGCTTCCACTCCTTCTTGTTGTAGCTCATTGAATACCTACATTGCTGGGATACAGAAGCAAATATTGATTACAAATAAACAAGCCATAATTTGTGCTGATGTGTTTGGATCTATGTTGCGAAAGGAAGGGTCATGGCGAATATCTATGAGCTTTGTGATGTTGACTTGAAAGATTTTAGCATCCAAGGTCAATATTCATGTTAAGGTGTTGTTACTTAAAAAACTGGACACATCTTGAATGGCATTCTTGTGCACTCAAAGTGGCCATCGTATTCATATAATGTAGAAAGACGTGGATTCTGGTGCTTAAGAAGAACGATAGACTACAATTGTTTTGTTTCAAACTTGGAATTAGAAAGTTCTTTTTTCTTTCTCACTCAGTTCCTAAAACATCCAAGAGGTTCAAATTAGTGAACCTCCGGCTGAATTCTTTGCGATTATGTCAAACTGCTTTTCATTTTGGAATTATCAAGCTCTAACATTGATACATATGGAGTATTATCTTTCAATATTTCCATTGTTTTACTCATAGTATTAACTTTCAATATTTCACTTGATAAAGGGCTTAGTGTAACATTATTGAAGCACGCAGACGTACATTCATATGGTATTTATAGATTTAGAGAAAACAGACATTATCCAAAGAAATTCTTTAGAGGGCAGTAGAAAAGAAGCAAGTATGTGTTGCTTATATTTAAGCAATTAAAGTCATGTATGAAGGCCCAACGACATGTGTCAAGACTCAAGTATAAGTGATGACATTGTCCAATTGCCATAGGCGTATACTAAGGTTATGTATTGAGCCCTTGTCTTTCTGCCTTAGTTATGGATGTTATTACTAAAAATACTCCAAATGAGATGGCAAGATGTATGTTATGTGTTGATGATATAGTACTGGTGGATGAGTCCAAAGGTAAAGACTAAATTTAATATGTGGAGGAAAACCTTAGAATCTAAAGGTAGAATCTAAAGACTTTCGACTAAGTAGGTTAGGAACTGAACACATGTGTGAGTTTAATAATTCTCGTAGAGGTAGTGTGATGGAAATAAGAATTGGTGGCCAATCAATCTCAAAAAGTGAGTGTTCTAAGTAAAGATGGAAAAATAGATTCAGATATAACTCATAGAATTCATTTGGGCCAGGGGAAATGAAGTTGTGCATATATAGTTTTGATTGCATTGTTCCTTTAAAATTTAAAGGAGAATTTTATGGGAAGGTTGTGAGACTTTCAATGTTTAATGGGACAATGCTGAGGATAACTTGAGATAAGAGTGCTTAAATGGATGTGTGGGTGGATTGGAGAGACATAATTAGATTTGAAGAAACTTGGAAGAAAGTGGGTGTAACACCGATTGAGGAGAATATGAGAGAAACACGACTTAAATAGTTTGGGCATGTGCAACGTTAACCTCTAAGTATTCATGTGAGAAAAGGAGAATAAATGGTGTCGCTATATCTCAAGCGAGGTCAGGAAAGACCTAAGCTAACATGTATATAAACCATAAAGAGAGGCTTATATTTGATTAATATGGGTTTGACATTTGCTCTAGAGGAGGAAGACGAGCATTGCTTTCTTGTAGGCATTTGTGGATAGAAATTAATATTGTTCATTTCTATGTTTCTCCAGGAGATGAAATAAGTGTAAATTTTGTTTATAAATTTTTATCTGTGTTAAATATGTGTTCTGCATTGTAGAAATTGACTTTTGGTTTACTTGTATTATATCCCTCTTTTAATTAATCAATGATTATAATTTTCATAAATAAAAAAGGTATAATATGGGTTTTTATTCATATATAGGATGTCATTGCCTGCCCTACCTACATTGGACACATTCAACAATCTTGGTAAGAATGGTTGCCTAGCGATTAAATTTGCTTTTTCTATATTGTTTTAGTAACTTGTCATAAACCAACCATTAAGTCTATGATCAAATATTGATGAATATAAATGCATAAATTAAGGTAAACTATCCCGTCCTGATTCCTTATTTTTTGCCTAAATCAGATGATTTTTTGGTACGAGATTCGGGATGATTGTCCGTACCGAATATGTTTTTTCTATATTGTTTTGGTAATTTTACATGTATATTTTGTGTAAGCCTTCATCATGTATAGCAGCAAATGTTTCTGCTTATGTTTTTATTCTTTTTAAATTGTGTTTGAACTTTTATCTACTTTTTTTTTCCCCACTTTTCATTGAGTTTTTGGTTTTTGTTGAGTTATTTGGAAGATTTTTGTGCTTGCTGTTTCCAAATACTAAGGATTTTCATCATATGGAAGTTGCATGAAACCTTCACCTTAGGGTTGGCTGGTCCTAGAAATGCTTCTCTGCATTCAATTCAAACACACAGAAAGGACTGGAAGAAGCACTTTTGCTTGTGCAAATTAGAACTGTAATTTTCTGGGAAAAAAAATAAAAAGTCTATTCATATGATTATAACAGATACTCTGTGATCAAATCATCCAGAGAAAAGTGTAAAAATCCATAATACTGTGCAAATTTTGAAACAAGTCAACATATCTTGATGTTTGTTATAAAACTTACAAATTAAACTATAGGATAAGAAGCAATTCAAATTGACAACACTAGCACCATTAAGCACCAATCTAATGAGATGGAACTGTGACAAATCTTCACTTCTTTCTCATTATTGTGAAATGACATATTGCTATCTTCCCAATCAAATACTAAATATTTTCTCAGGAGTTTATAGCAACCAAAATTACAGTTAAAAGTTATAATGGATTCATACACTTCAACCAATCACTGATCAATCATATGATCACAATATTCTATAAAGACATATGATGACTTATTAACAACAAAAGTGTATACCCTCCATTTAAATTTTAAGGTATATTTTATATATAATGTATAAAATGTTTTATTATATTAATCTGGTCACAATAGCAAGAAAATTTTGTCTAACAAAATGAAATAATTTTTTTTGATAAATGTATTAGATGATTCAGACTAATTGAATATGCAATAGGAATATGCATCAACTAACACTAAATTGTTATTTGCTTATTTAGTACAATCTTATTTACTGATATCATAACACATAATAAAACATTAATGGTTAAAAAATAATATTGAATAGGCCATTATTATTTTGTTTTGAGTTTTGAGAATTAAGACATGTAGTAAAAGAAATAATTTTAAATTGGAAGGCTTTGCTAATTTTTATAATAATTACAAAATAAAAATATTAGAAACAAAGAGATTTGGCATATCAAATAAGAAAGAAAATATGATTGCGTGCCTCCTCTTTATCATAGGTACATGGATAGAACTCATTCCCTATATTCAATTAAAAAAAAAAAGGATATAAGACTTATAAAACACTAATTAATACAATATTTAACTAATATGAAATAAATAGATCATAGGGCAGATGATGAATTATTCAACTGATCTTTATAAATTATTGTCTGATTCTTATTCTTCGTTGCCATCCATCTTAACTATAGGGATGTGAGCAATCTTGGACCACTCTTTTCCTTTATCCCTTTTGCACTCTTTTTTTAGCTTTGGACATCTCCATATGTCTAATTTCAAAAGCGAGGATGGAAGGCCCTCTTCTGGAAATGATGTGAGATTTGGACAATCCTGGATGTACAAGCATTCAAGAGAGGTGAGGCTTCGAAAACATGTTGATGGTAGGCATCTCAATTCCGACCAACTCAGAAGACACAAATCAGTTAGAGAGGCGGGCAACATCATTACCATCTCCGCATCATCACATCCGCTAATGAAGAGGCTTGTAAGAGAGGCAAGCCTGTGCAAAGCCTTATACACTTTCATATTATCAGTACCGAGTGATTTTAGATTGGTGGGAAAACCTTTTTCTGGAAACGATACCACACTTGGACATCCGTATATCTTTAAATCTTCAAGAGAGTTGAGTTTGTGCTTGTCATTTGGCAGGGCTTCAAGTTTCTCACAATCCCATACAATAATGGTCTTTAAACAGTTAAACCCTCTTTCTGGGAAGGAAACTATACTTGGACAGCTTCTTATATCAATGCTCTTTAAACAGTTAAGCTTCTCCAGGTCATCCGGTATTGACTCCAGCTTTGGACAATCCCATATCTGGAGTTCTTCAAGCGCCTCAAGTGACTGGATTATTCCTAACGATGAACTGGTCAGCTCAGGACAGCTGTTAATATGCAGGTATTTCAACGTCACTGAAGAAGAATAATAAGAAGGAGAAGCCTCCTCTTCACCGTCGACCAAATGCCTCCACATCTTATAAATCTTTATCTTAAGACTTTTAAGAGATGAAGGTAGTTTGCGTCTTCCAATGGATTTTAGAGAATCACATTCTCCGATATACAAACTTTCTAGTTTTGAATTGTTGCCCATAATTTCCTCAGGCAAGGATTTTAAAGCTTTGCACTGTCCAATTTTCAGAGACCGCAGATTTGTGGGGAAAAAATTGATCTCTGGAAATGGAACAAGACTTACGCAACCTTCTTCGATTGATACCTCACCAGGGAAAGGGAGAACAACATGCATCCCTTGTTCTCGTTTCTTATTTAGACGTCTCATATAATCCCACCATAACTCGATCTGTTGAAAATCTCCGATCCACAAAGTCTCCACTTGCTCAAATCCCTGGTTTAGAAATTTTCCCAACTCCAAAAAATTTGTAATAGTCACAGACCTAGACTTGGCAGCTGTGCAATCATCATACATCATCCCTTGGCTTCCATATACTTGTAATAAACTATTTGAAATAGTCATAGAATCTGTCAAGTTGGAGTCGATCAGAGTGCTGCACACAACTCCTTTGCAATCATCAATTTTTAATTTGCTGAGCATCGGATAGCAACTTTGAACATTTTTCAACAACAAGTGTCCCCAAAGAAGGAAGTTGCTCGGGCAGATTTCCAGACAATTTGGGACAATTCACTATGGAAAGTTCACGGAGGCTAGAGAATCCTACAACATGACCATTTTCTTCCGAATTGATGTCCCAGCACTTCCATTCCTGCAAATCCTTAAAGCAAAGAGTCTCTAATGACTGAAAAGGCTTTGAGCAATCCTTCCCACAAAATTCAGAACCTATACTTTCTATTTTCTTCATCCCTTTGATAATGAGGCGTTTAAGTGATCCCATCAGCCCGAGTGAAGGCAAGGACGTGCAATTTTCACAATTTTCTAATATAAGATCCTCCATCTTCGAGAATGATGGATCTCCTATCCATTGTGGAAATCTTGCACCAACATAGTTCTCGATGCTAAGCACTTTAATGCTTTCATAAGGTTGCAGCATGTCAAGCACATGTTCTTCTTCTACTTCATTTCGTGGGATCTGAAGTTGAGATTCTTGAGAAACCCATTTTAATGACACTGCTTCTAGATTCGGCTTCTCTTGTAGAGCGGCCTCCCTTGCATCGTTTGAATCTTTCACATTCTCTAATCCCGAGATACAAATTTCTCCCCCAATGAATTTTAAATTCTTCAGATCTTTCAAACCGAAAATAGTATCACCATTGCCCACAATAACATTCGATAACTTTCGGAGATTCTTCAAATCCTTCACTCCCAATGGCATCTCTTTCAATAATATTGCGCCTTCTATATCAAGATGACGCAAATTGATCAACTTACTCATTTTGGCTGGCAGTTTTGTGAGACGAAAACAATTTCTTAAAATCAATATTTGCAAGTTCATCAACGAGCTTGTCGACTCAGGTAAACTTATGACGGCAGTGCCAGCAAGGTTGAGATACCTTAAAAGCTTCAGGTCTCCAATTAAACAAGGTAACTCGGTGATCTGGTATCCTTCTAAAGACAGTACCCTTAACTTTTTGAATTTTGGCAATAACTCAGTTAGAAACATGTTAGTAATTAATCCCCAATAGTCACCTCTAATTCTCAATGGCAAAAATGTTCTTAGATGTTCAACTTCATGGAGAACTTCGAATTTATTTTTACCATCAAGCACATCCCTATTGTAAGAAAAATGGCGAACCCTGTCAAATGTTCTTGATGATTTATTTGCCTCTTCTAACTTCAAAATGGTTTCTCCGGAAACAAATTGAGAAAGATCATGAACAAGGTCATGCATTACAAATTTAGAACTATCCCCACTTGATTTTTCAAAAATTGACCTTGACACCAGATCTTCAAAACACTCTCTGCCCCATTCTTCTGGTTGCTTATTGCCTTCCAATTGCTGAATAAGACCTTCGGCCATCCACAGGAAAACAAGTTTAGTCTTCTCAAATTGATAATCTTTGGGGAAAATAGCACAGTAAGCAAAACATCTCTTCAAGTGAGAAGGAAGATAATGATAACTCAATCTTAACACTGAAAGAATGCCATTTTCTTTTTGTTGTGGTAGATCCAATATGCTGCTGTCCAATATTGTATCCCACTCATCACGTCTCTTAGAACGTAAAAGACCCCCAAGAGTCTTTGCTGCCAGGGGCAAGCCTCCGCACTTCTCAACAACCTTCTCACGAAATTGAGCTGGACTCTCAATTAACACGTGCGACTTGAACAGGGACCAACAATCTTCATCTGAGAGGCGCTCGAGGTTGTATTGTTGAATAGGCTCCATTGTTAATGCAACATTTGAATGGCGAGTGGTGACAATTATCTTACTGTTTGGTGCTGCGGCCAAGAATGGAGCTTTCAGGTGTTCCCACAAGCTGTAGTCCTCATTCCAAACATCATCTAGGACCAGCAGGATTCTTTTTCCATCCACTGCTTTTCTCAAACGAACCTGCACTTCATTTAAAGTCTTGGAATCACAAGTAGCGGAGGTGATTGACTCGAGAAGTGCCTTTGAGATGCCCAAAACATCAAAGACGTCTGACACACAAACCCATGCCATGTCATTGTACACCTCTCGAGCAAGAGTTGTTTTTCCAACCCCACCCATGCCGACGATGGGTATTACAGCAACGTTGGCGTGATCACTTGGGGTATCAGTAAATACCATATAAAGTATTTTGGCCTTATCTTGGAGTCTCCCAAAAACAGAGGGTTCAGTCGGCACACTTGTACTGGGCGGCCTTCGCTGTGCAGCAGCAGTCGACGATGTCCCTCCAGGAATCCGTTGCAGTCCCAAATCGACTTTTTCCTGACAGAGTTGCTCCAATCGGCTAGTAATATCTTGAATCTTGGATGCCATGCTATAATTGGACATAATAACATTTGGATTCAAACTAGCCAGGATGAAATTGAGATCTTGGCTCGAACTACTCTGATTATGCTGTGCCATCCACTTTTGCTCCAAAGCTTGAGTAGCAAAGTCATCAAGAATGTCCTCAGCATCATAAGCCAAGTCTCGGAGATTGTCCAGCCACAGTTTCACAGATCTTTCCGTCAGTTGCTTCTCCTCTGCATCGCCGAGCACCGCCTGAATCATATTCAAATGACTCCCCCACTTTGTTATCTCGGAAGAATCAACTCTGCCTAGAAGTTGACGGACAAAGTTAAGGAAATCACGGGAAGCCAACCTGTCAAACAAAACGTCCAAGAAAGGTGAGAGGAAGAGGTCTGCCATGGTTTAGTTTGTTGGCCGGAGAGAAAGGAAAACGGGATCAAATGGGAAAAGAGAGAACAAACAAAAAGGAAATGGGCTACTAAATGAATGGATGTTGAATAATGGAAAGCCTGACTAGTTGAATACCGTGACCGTGTGGACCCCATCAGCTGTCCTGCCATACGAAAATGACCGGTGCTCAGCCTTATCGGGTTCTTTCATTTTGGAACTGAAATAAATTCAGTTTCAATTGATTTCTGTTAGAACCGGAATCAGTGATCAACCTTATTTGGAAATTGATTCACAAAACCACTCAAAAGTATTGGAATTTTATTTTATTACTATTTTTTTTGTAATCGTGGGAAACTTGTTGATGGTATTTTCAGGCATTATGGTATTTATGCAGCACACAGAGATAAAA
This sequence comes from Zanthoxylum bungeanum, assembly GCA_019454045.1. NCBI lineage: Eukaryota > Viridiplantae > Streptophyta > Magnoliopsida > Sapindales > Rutaceae > Zanthoxylum > Zanthoxylum bungeanum. Next base: position 79,399 of record SKCR01042253.1, read on the forward strand.
GGGGAATTACTTCCTTACTCAAAATCATTAAAAGCCAACCCGACCACTTGACAGTAAGAGGCCGAGCACTTTATGCTAAGTGACCGACCACTTAGTTACGGGTTACCGACCACTTAAGTTCGGGTGACCGGGCATTATCAGATCGGTGGAAACATCCCAAACTCAAAAGACCATGGTAGCCGACCATGCCAAAGACCGACTATATGACGAGGCGTGTTCCAGAAGATAAGGCATCCTATTTCTATAGGGAAAGTGACAAATTATCCTACTTTCATGGGAAAAAGGGAGATGAATCAGTATCCTAAGAGGAAAAAGGGAACACGATTAGATTTGATTAGGAATCCTTGTGGGAAAAAGAAATTGTTTCAAACTAGGAATTCTTGTAAGAGAATGAATCTGATTTCTTCACTATTATAAATAGAAGGGTAGAGCGTGTGTAAGGGCATCAGAATCAAGATCAGTTTCATTACAATAAAACTTGTAAACACAGAGCAGAGAAGCGTATTTCAGTAATAAAAGTATCATCTGTTTTGTGCCCGTGGACGTAGGTTGGATCTAATCCGCTGAACCACGTTAAATCTCCTTGTTGATTGGTTTATTTATCTGTCTTTTGCTAAATTTATTTTTGGTTCCCCCATAACCGAACAAATTCACTATTGAGGGTAGATTATCTCAGGAGTGATATTCTCATATTACCCTGAGACCAAAATCAACCGCCAACAGTTGGCGCCGTCTGTGGGGAACTTGACAAAAAGCAACTCGCGTAGTAAGACAATGGCAGAGGACGGAAGTCGCTAGTCATCAGGGAATTCAACAGCAGAATGGATGGAGAGAATAGAGGAGAATATGAGAAAAGAAGGGAGGAAAATCAAATCCTGTTGAAATCCATGATGGGCAAATTAAAAAAGATGGAAGAGATGAATAATGAAAGAGTTGAAGCCGGAACCAGTCGGCGCAGAGGTGGATAGCAAAAGGAAAAAGAGTTGCAGACATAATTGAAGACGATGGACCCTGGAAAAAGGGTCCCTACATGATGAAATCCGTTATGGTAGAAAAAGATCTACAAGAAGAGGATATGTGGGAAGAAGAGGAAGAAAGGCAATCGACAGATTCTTCCTATGATAGTCTCCACGACATCAGGAGGGGGGATAAGAAGATTGGTGAAACTGGACGAGAAGTCTCGAGTCGTGAAGAATGCCGCACCCGTGGAGACAGACACGAAGGAGGCCGCATGAGGCAGCATAGTGACACAGACGACAGTATAAAGTCTTGGTTAAGAAAAGAAATGGTCAAGTGGGGGGTAAACAGCAAAACTGATACAACATATGCTCGGGACGACGAGGTCTAATCTCCCTTCACAGAAGAAATAAGGTCGGCAAAATTCCCCAGACGTTTCAACATGCCATCCATGACGCCCCAGGTTGGGAAGATAAACTACGAGTGGACGACGGGGCTAGCCCTTCGACCACTTTCTTAGCCTCGGCAGCCGTCGGCCGTTTCCGAGAGGGCCCAACTCCAGTTTGGCCGATTTTTTTTGCTGCACTGACCAGTTGATCAAGATACCTCGGTCTCTTCGACATTCCTGTAGAAAGAACAAAGACAAGAAAGGGGTTAAAAAAAATTTATAGCCAACATCATGACAAACAAGCAAGGGGATAGGTCAGCAGGTTAGTAAGAATCTACCTATCCATCCCGGAACCTTCAGAGGAGCAGTCCTAACAAGGCCCGACTCGACAAAAGCCGCATCATTAACCAACTCCCTCCAGTGTCTGGCATAAAGCTGAGCCCAGTGAATCCGAGCACAAACCCGGTGGGAGACTTTGGGGGGAATCCCTCCAACAAGCTGAGAAGGGTCAAAAACGGCTAGAATCCTATTATAAATCAGAAAGCTGGAACACTAAGGGTCAGGTTCCTAACCTTCCGCTCTGAAGATATCTGGGATCAAGAACTCCTCCTCTGGTGTCCTCAGAGACCGACCCTAATCTCCGGTAGCCCAAACCACAAATCCTTGAAATTTTTATTAGAATCGGGGAGTTTTTTGACGATGTTGGAGGACTCGGCGTAAGCGAAGAGGTAGTACCAGCCATGATGAGTTTTTGGATTGGCCTTTAATCTATATAACCTCTTCACATCCTCCAGAGTTGGCGAGCCAAGACCAGCTCGGTGCCAGATCACATATAAGCCGGCTAGGATTCTCTAGCTATTCAGGCTCAGCTGACAAGGCGCGATTTCCATCTCAGCCAGCATCCAGCCAAAGTAAGGCTGAATAGGCAGCCGAAGCCCGCACTCAAAGAAGGCCAGGAGAAGAGCGACCGAGCCCTCATCAGGTTGATTGGCACGGTCAAACGGGCGGGGGACTTCAAGGGCGATGTCTATTGGAATATCGTAACGTTGCCGGAGCAGCGCCAGGTCATCTTCAGTTACTTTGGAAGGCCGATTCATATCTAAAGCTGAGGAATCAAACTCGCCAGGCTCTGGGTCCTTCCGTGGAATTCTTTGATGGTAAGTGTCCTTTTCAAGTTCCGAACGGATAGGGGTGGTGTCAATATCCTTTAAGCTCGGTGCCCCGAGCCCGAAGAGAGCTCTTCAGCAGGGGAGTTGAAGGTTTAGCAGGGATGGCCGAGGAAGATTCGTTGTCAGACATTCCTGACATCTGAAATAAAAAAACGGATGGGTTAGCCAGCCTACAGTAAATTTCTAAGACCACCGAAGATTTCATAAAGATTCCGGAAGGATGAGTCCGTGGATTCTATGTGCCCTAAGCAACATCTATTAAAAACATAAGTCTCTCCCTAGCAACATCACGCAAGACATACAACCCGAAGGCTCTCTAATTTGTTATCCCCAAAAAAAAGAAATCAGACATGCTTCGCCAAAACAAAAAGGGGAAGAGAAGGAGGAAGAAAAGAAAACAGCAAACACAAAATCAAAGAGGTCGGTCAGAGACTTACTTGATTCTTGTTGAAAGTTGGAGAAGCGCTCTAAGAAACTTTTTTGCACAAGTCGAATGGGATGCAGATGGAAGTAGAGAGCTTTCTGCAGTTGGTAGGGTTCAAATTTTTGCCAAAAAAAGGACACAGAATGGTCGTCTTAGGCTTCTTATAGTCACGGCGGAACATCTGTGACCATTGGATCAGAGGAAAGCCCTGGGTGTGAGCCACGTGTCGGTTTCGGAAGCAATCCATTGAAATTGAATGAGCAGCTGAGATTGGGCGTATGTTGGTAATTACCTGTGAACGGTTGATCCGGTTTACCTTTGGCGGGAAGCCGGCGGATGCTTGACAAGTGTCAAGCACGGATTAAACCCTAAAAGTGATTTGATGGGCATTTAATCAGATATGATGGTTGCACATCTCGAGAAAGGCACCAAAAAGGCAACCAAATGGCAACCAGAAAAGTTTCGTTTGGACGAAAAAAGAAAATTAGACCGAGCATCTTAGTCGTACCAAGGACGTGTCCGACAGGGATACAACTCTTTTTATATAGTTCCCGGCACCAACTTGCATACTCGTTGGAACCGAGAACTAAGGGACAGATGTTGATGGTATTTTCAGGCATTATGGTATTTATGCAGCACGGCAGGGGTAAAAGGGGAATTACCTCCTTACTCAAAATCATTAAAAGCCAACCCGACCACTTGACAGTAAGAGGCCGAACACTTTATGCTAAGTGACCGACCACTTAGTTACGGGTTACCGACCACTTAAGTTCGGGTGACCGGGCATTATCAAATCGGTAGAAGCATCCCAAACTCAAATGACCATGGTAGCCGACCATGCCAAAAACCGACCATATGACGAGGCGTGTTTCAGAAGACAAAGCATCCTATTTCTACAGGGAAAGGGACAAATTATCCTACTTTCATGGGAAAAATGGTGATGAATCAGTATCCTAAGAGGATAAAGGGAAGAAGAGTAGATTTGATTAGGAATCCTTGTGGGAAAAGAATATTGTTTCAAACTAGGAATTCTTGTAAGAGAAGGAATCTGATTTCTTCACTATTATAAATAGAAGGGTAGAGCGTGTGTAAGGGCATCAGAATCAAGATCAGTTTCATTACAATAAAACTTGTAAACACAGAGCAGAGAAGCGTATTTCAGTAATAAAAGTATCATCTGTTTTGTGCCCGTGAACGTAGATTGGATCTAATCCGCCGAACCACGTTAAATCTCCTTGTTGATTGGTTTATTTATCTGTCTTTTGCTAAATTTGTTTTTGGTTCCCCTATAACCGAACAAAATCACTATTGAGGGTAGATTATCTCAGGAGTGATATTCTCATATTTCCCTGAGACCAAAATCAGCTGTCAACAAAATTTCGTCACTAAATCACCCACTCGAAATCGAAGCACAGGTAAAATCTCTTGCTATCCCAAAGCCTACTAAAAAGCATTGGAATTTTATTTAATAACGACAAAAGCAATTGTATGAGCTGTCTGATTAGCTTTTGAATTTAATGTTATGGGCTTTATTTTCCATTGGATTCCAGGCTGCTGTCTCCTTTCTCCTCATGTTTTCTCCAACAAAGTTAATGTCCTAATTATTTTAGGGGAAATTTTGTTGTTATGCAATGGTAGATGATAGCTGGATTACATAAGCAAAAACAATGTAATAATTCTCTGCTACTATCTGTGATCACAGTCGATATCAAACTTGAGAGTAAATTAATTCGGAATTATTAAAAACTGTAGTGCGAAATTTCTTTTATTAATTTGGGAGGAATGTTATGTTCTATTTATTTTATAATGATCAAGCATGAGATTGGTTAGTATTTTATAGGCGAACGGGCTCTCTCTCTTTACAATTTGGTTTTTAAGGATAAGTTCTATAAATGAGTTTGTAATTAATAGTATTAGAGTTAACATCATATTTCTCAATTTTAGTCATACAACATAAAAGTCGACATCGGTACTGCAGTGTTCCGTCACAACTACACGTACTAAAGCAAAAGTTGGGAGTTTTACTCATGCATTTGTAAGAGGTAGCAAGAGTTTTGGATGGAAAAGGAATTGTATCAATTAATATAGGTTGAATGTTATGATCTATTTATTTCACATTAATTAAGTGTGAGATTGACTAGTGTTTTATAAGTGTTATATTCACGGGTTTGTAATAAATAATATTATAACTAACACCTTACTCCCTAATTATAATCGTGCAGTGTTCCGTACTAATGAAAAAATTGGAAGTTTTACTGGCATGAATTTGTAACAAGTAACAAGAGGTTTGGATGGAAAAGGAATTGTATAAATTATTGGACATCTGCTTTATTATTGCCTTATTGGTGCAAGTAATCCCTACTTCTCGAATATTACTCGAAATTTCCTTTATTGACCATAATTTTTTTTTCTAGATTTCTTAAAGTCAAGTCATGTATTAATCGATTCTAAACTTTTCTGTTTTTTTTTGAGTCATATTTCCATGAATTTCTTATAGATTTTCAGGCTTACTTGTCGTAATTATTTTGAGATGACCCACTTTCATTTTTAGTATACAATTGTGTTGAATTATAGACCGAATGAAATAATTTTATATATTCAATCTATTTATAATTATAATGGAATCACCTCTAAAGTATCGTTTCCATAATAACAATATATTATTTCCTTAATTACATCCTCTCCCTTCAAAAAAAAAATGGAAAGGATGCAAGCTTGAGTTTGGAAATAGAGGTGAGCAAAACCGATTTCGTTTCTGGTTCTGCGTGGAGTCGAAATCTATCTGTAAAAAATATGTTCATAACTAAGTGGAACTGGAACCTATCCAATTAAATAGGGTACTCTATTAATCAGTTCCAATCTGGTTCCGCTTTGAACCAAAACCTACCTAATTAAATAGGGCACTCTATTAATCGGTTCCAATTTGGTTCCGGTTCGGTTCTGATTTACCCTATTTATTTATTATTGTCAAACTTTGAAAATACAATAATTTCTCACACTTGAATATTACATAATATTCTTGGCAACTGTCTATACAGAAATAAAATAATAAATAAAATTGCATATTGCATAATATTCTTGTAAGAAGTGTCTGAATTTAAATTGGGTTATCAAATTGAGTTTTAATTTGGGATATGAGATTGAGTTTAAATTGGGTTTTAGTTGAGCTTTCATTTGGGGTTATGAAATTGGGTTTTAAAACTGGTTATGAAATTGAGTTTAAATTGATTTTTAATTTGGTTCCAAAATTGGTTCTAAATTTAGTTCCAAAAACAAGTTCCGGTCCGGGTTAATGGTCTGATTCCGATTCTGTCCATGACAGAACTGGAACCGGACCATTTAAATTCGATTCTTTCTTCTTCTTTTTTGAACTGGAACCGGTGTTCGGCCCTATTTGGAAACTGACTCACGAAACCACCCTGAAAGTTGAGGTTTTGTGAAGAGATTTGTAGGTTGGTATTCAGAGGGAATTTCTTAAAGTTTTACAGTGCCCTGAGTGATATGTTGACAAAAAAAATGACATTTGGTGATCTAGAGACATTAGCCATGAACCTTCTCTCCCTTAGATAATTACTTATGTGACGATGCAAATATAATGATTACGACATTAATGAAATGTTTGATTTTCATATACGGCTGTCCTATTTTATCTACCTAGTCCCAAATCACTATAGGCCCTTGTGTACTCTTTTTTCCCGCAACACTTGTATACTATAACAATATTTGTTAGCTTTCGTAACTTGCTGCTAGATAGGGACGTAGACGTCTAAATCATCTAATTTAAGACAGTTGACAACGGAAAGGCTGATATCCGAGGCATGAACCTTGAAAAGTGTCGTACGAGCCTGATTTTTCGTTACTCAAAAATTTTGCCAGTGACAACCTGCACTTGCCACAAGAAGGTCGCATTTGCCGCAATGTAACAGATCTTATGTTTTGGACTACCAAATCAAGTTTGTTCAGGATTATTAGTAAAGCTCATGGCCAATGGCACTTGAGTATTTTTTACTTGATCGCATAATCCCCTAACATTTCACAAGTTTGGGGGGAGGGGTATGGACAACACAAGCACTTTGAACCTTTTTAAGATGGATGACCCTTTGAGTCAAAGTGTGACATTGGGCATTGGTGATCTAGGGGTCTTAGTCGTAAACCCTCTTACTCTTAAATGTGATACTTATGTAATGATATCGATGTAATGAATACACAATTAATAAAATACTCAATTTTCATATCCGGTTATCCCGTATAGATTTTTATTACGTCGAGTTATCGTGTCAGTGCATATTTACTCTTTTGTGCCGCTTAATATTATATTATAGATGCTTTTTAGCTTTTGTAACATGTTATTACATTGTTATATGTAGACATTCTAATTATCGAATTTTATGCATGTGCACATTGGAAAGGTTGACTTGCGAGATATAAGCCCTAATAAGTATCGCATAAATCCGATTTTTCGCTACCCGAAAAAATTAGCCTAAATTTAGCATTTGAAATTGCCACTCTGTTTAATTGTACAAAATCCCATATAACAATTTTTAGAAGTGAATTTTAATTAATTCTTGTATAAGGTGCTAAATTTTAATTAAATCTAGAATGAATTGATTTTAAGTGCTAAAAAAAAAGTCTAGAAGAATTCTAATTAAACAATTAACAAATGATGCACTCCTAAAAAAATAGGCAAACCTAATTTGCAAAATGTAGACTGCAAACAAAATAGGCACTCGTTAGCTAAAGCATTTCCTAAAGAATCAAAAATTCAAGAGTTATGGTGAAAATATCAGTAAGTTGATTGCGTCTGTTTAAAGTTTTAAGATATTCTGTGTTAGAGATTGAGTTGAATATTCTTTGTATTTCAATATGAATATATTTACAATATAACAGCCTTTATATAGGCAATACAGGAAAACTAAAATAGTAAAGAAATTCTAAATATGTATACAAATAATATAAATCGTTAGTTGCCTAGAATATAGATTGATAATAGGAATGTAATTATAGTTTCCGTTTTGATAATAGTCTTAACACCCCATGCCCCCAACTCAAGCTGGTGGAAGAGAAGCAAGCTTGAGTTTGGAAACCAACTCGCGAAAGCGTCCTGGAAGCTGAGGTTTGGTAAATAGATCAGCAGGCTGCTCTGCAAAAGGAATGTCACAAAGTCCAACAGTGCCTTGACGGATATGATTACGAACAAAATGACAATCAGTTTCGATGTGTTTCGTGCGTTCATGATAGATATCATTATGCGCTATATAAATGGCACTTTTGTTGTCACAGTAGAGAGCGGTCAAATATGAGAAACAGTCATACACAGTGCAAACTGGATATGTTCTTGTTCTCTGCTGGTGGGATTCATTTTCTTGGAATTGTAGAAAAGTGGTAATGTCCAGAGCAACATCTGATCACTGTCCTATAGTGTTAGATACCAATAATATGAGATGGGACCTGAGCCATTTAGAGTTGAAAATGTATGTCTTTGTCGTAAAGATTTTAATGAAAATTTAAAGAAATGGTAGGTGGATGAAGTTGGAGGGGCTGGGAAGGTTTTAAATTTTTGAAGAAACTAAGAGGCATTAATAGGAGGTTGAAAATATAGAATAAAGAAGTCTTTGGAGATGTTATGTTTAGAAACAGAGTATTCTAGAAGAAATAAAAAATTTAGATAAAGAAGAGAGGAGTGATAGATGGGATGATAGTAAAAAGCAGGAAATGATTATTAAAAGGAGAGAATTTGAAGATATAGTTGGTGTGATATTTTTATATCGTACCGCAAGTGTACGGTGTCAAGTTTTAGTATAATCAGAGTTAAGAGTGTCGAACCCACAGAGATTGCGTTAACTCGCACTAAGTACTACAATTGATAATCCTAACTTTATTTAGACGACAAATAATAAGATTTTTAATAAATAAATAAAATATAAAAATAATAAAATAGAAGGAACTAATACGATAGAGATTCTGGATCCTGATTTCACCTAGCTGTCGCCTACGTATTTGTTATGCCAATTAATCTTTGTTCAGTTATATTATTTATAAGTCAAGACTCCTAAAATATCCACTCCCTCTCTCGAGTGCCAAGTGAAAATATCATTAACTATAGACTTCGATATCTCTATAAAAATCCAATAGTCAACAACTTATTACGATTTGTGATTCTATATTAACGACTTCAAAGGATTACAGATTCTCTCGAATTCTATAAAATCCTAGGCTATATTCTCTAGATCTATTCAAAATCCCATCTCTCGAGTGATAGATTCTAAACATTCATCATCTTCAATTGTGGCCAACAATCAAGAAGCATTAAACTCAAAAGAATATAAATAAATCAATAAAACTTCATAACAAAATTGATAAATAAAATACAAGGTTTGAGCATAGATTACAATCGTTCTCCAAAATTAAGGAGTTAGTTCATGACAAAAGATAAAAACAATAATACACAAATCATGAATCTAATGGAAATCATTAGAGTTCTAAGAAAGAAATAAGAAGATAAAACCCGAATTGAATCTCTTCCTCTCCTTTTGTCGCTCTTCAATTCTCTCCTTGGATCTCTAAAAATATTTAATTCTGTGTTTTGTGCTCTGTATTAGCCTCTTCTTGAGTGTTGGATGTAATGTTATATTTATAGTTGAGGCTGAGAGTCTTTGGGTGTCATTAGGATTATTGAAAACCCTAAAAATTGAATCCTGGAATGCGCGTGTATTCTTCCGGATCGTTGCAGCTTGTAAGTGGACGCCGGGGCGCTGAATCCTCTGGAAACTGTATGGATAAATTGATTGAGGAGGCGCTATGGCGCCTCTCTTTAATTCTCAACAGGCGCCATGGCGCCATTATTTCTTACTGTTTTGTGGCGCCAAGGCGCCTGTTGTCTCCTTTTGCTTTTGTGGCGCCTTGGCGCCACTATTTGTTGATATTGATGCGCCTAGGCGCCATTGCTTTTGGCAATGGTTGGCGCCTTAGCGCCATAATTAGTCAACAATTGTGGCGCCACAACGCCTTTCTCTCGGGAACTTGGTTGGGTCTTGTGCGCCGGGGCGCGAATGATGCATTTGTTCCTGAGTTGTGTCCTATGCTCTCGTATGGTCCCCAAAACACGTGCAATTGTCCCCCGATCCATATATTAATGCTCCTACAAATAAAAATAGAAAATAAACTATAAATGACATTAAATATCTCGAATTATAACAAAACAATAAGCTAAAGATATCGGAATAAGTGGGTATAAACCACCTTATCAATAGTCTTTAAAGAAGCAGTGGTGTGGAGGTAGAAAACTAAGATTAAATGGGCTAGCCTAGAGGACAACAACACAAAGTTCTTTCATTGTTTAATGAAAGGAAGAAGAAAGAGAAATAATGTTGATAGGTTAGAAATTGAGGGAGAAATCACAGAAAATCAACAGTTGATTGAGAAAGAAATATTGAAATAATCAATTTTTTTAAATGTTTATATACCGATCGAGGTGAGGGAAAACTGAAAATTGATGGCTTGGACTGGTTCCCTATTAATAGTCAGCTAGTTGAATGGATAGAATGGCCATTTGAGGAAGATGAGGTCAGAAAAGTTGTTATGGAGTGTGATGGAGATAAAGCCCCTGAGGCTGTTGGGTTCACGTTAAAATTCTTTTAAACATCATAGGATGTGGTAAAATGTGATTTGATGAAGGTTATGAAGGAGTTTTCTGATTCTGGTATAGTAAACAAAGGAGTTAATCACACTTATTTGTTGATTCCTAAAAATCAAATGCTTGTTTGGTTGATCACACTTATTTGTCTTTATAAGATCATCACCAAGGTGTTATCATTAAGGTTGATGGTAGTATTAGATTCTACAGTTTAAGAGAACCAATTTCTTTTGTGAAGGGGAGACAACTGATGGATGTTGTGTTAATTGCGAATGAAATAGTGGAGGATTACAGAGTTAACAAGAGGGAGGCTATTGTTTTTAAGATGGATTTTGAAAAATCCTATGATTATGTTGATTGGGGATATGTACGCTTTGCATTAGAGAAAAATAGTTCTAGAGAGAGATGGAGGAAATGGATCAATAGGTGTTTAAAATCAATATACTTTTTAGTTTTTGTTAATGGTAGACCTAGAGGATTGTTTGAAGCAAGTAGAGGGTTAAGGCAAGGTGATCATTTGTCACCATTTCTTACTTTAGTGGTTGATGGTTTGAGTAGGCTGTTAAACAGAGCAATGGATGTGGGATTAGTGAAAGGGATTTCAGTAAGGAACTCAGTTTCTCATTTCCAATTTGCTAATGACACCATATTCTTTACTAATGGAGAGACGATCTTTATGGAAGAAAGCTAGTGGATTGTGAGATTTTTCTACACAATCTCAGGCTTAAAAGTGAATAATTCAAAAAGTGTTGTTTTAAGAGTGAATTCAAGTGTGGAGAAGATTCGTTCTTTAGCTGACAGTATAGGATGTGAAGTTAGTTGTTGGCCTCTTAAATATCTGGGTCTACCTTTAGTGGAAAACCCTAAGACCATAGAATTTTGGAATCTTGTGGTTGAAAAGATCCAGAAAAGACTTCAAGATTGAAAAAATGTTTTTTTATCTAAGGGTGGAATACTAACTCTCATTCAATCTGTAGCATTCCTATTTTTATCTTTGTTTTCAAGATTCCTTGCAAGGTGGTTGATTATATTGAAGCTATGATGAAAGATTTTTTATGGGAGGGTTTTGAATGGAAAAGGAAAGTTCACTTGGTGAACTGGAAAACAGTAACAAATGTGAGAAAGTATGGGGGCTTAGGCATATGTAATGTTAAATTAAGAAATATTTCTTTGTTAGGAAATGGTTATAGAGGTTTGTGTTTGAGAAAGAAACCATTTGGTATAGAGTGATAAAGGGTATTCATGCGGTTGAAAATAATTGAGAATTCCAAAAAGATTAGATAGGAGGTTTGGGAGAAGCCCATGGAAATACATAGTTAGTTCTTGGTTGGATTTTAGATTAAATATTAAGACAAATGTTGGTGATGGAAGATTTATTAGGCTTTGGGAGGATATTTGGGTAGGAAATGTTTGATTTGCAGAAAAATTTCCTAGAATGTGTAGGATTATTAGAGAAGTTTCTGTTGAGAGCAGAAGGTGTGGGGAGGAAAACCATGGAGCTTGGGACTTAGATTTGAGAAGAAATTTGAAGGATGAAGAGAGTTCAGAAGCTGTTGAGTTAGATATAATTGATGATGTTTTGCTGATAGAAGGGAAAAATGATAGCTGGTATTGGATAAAAGATCAGTCGGGTTTTTTCTTGCAAGTTTTTTTTTTCAAAAGCTATTAAAGAGGTAGTCAGTCTCGACTTTCACCGTTGAAAAGCTCATATGGAAGAGTAAATCACCTTCAAAAGTTAAATTTCTGGCATGGCTTGTAGCTCTAAGTAAATACCATGGATAATTTTCAGAAAAGGTGGCCACGTAATGCTTTGAATCCACAATGGTGTGTTTTATGTAGAAAAAATGAAGAAACAACTGATCATATATTCATTAATTGTTTTTTATACCAAGGAATTATGGTGCAGATTGTTGAAGGAGGCTGGTTTGCTATGGGTATGGCCTGGAAATTGTAAAGATTTGTTTGAGCTGTTTTTGTTTCCTTTTAAAGGAAGTAAGAAAGCCAAACTTCTATTTAGGTGTGGGATCATGGCTTTATTTTGGGAAGTTTTGGTTGAAAGGAATATAAGGATTTTTGAAGATCAGGGTGCAGAAAGTTTTGAGTTGTGGGATAAAGTTCAATTTAAAGCTTTATTATGGGCTTCGTTTTTGGATAAATTTAGTGGAATTCCTTTATCTACCATTAATAGAAATTGGATAAGTGCTGTTAAATAGATTCAATTTTTAGTTTTTTGAGTTGTTCAGTCTTTGTATTGTTTAGTTGTAAGATCAGTGGATTCCTTATCCACTTTTGTGTAATGTTTGATGTTTCTGTTATTCCTTAATAAAGTTCATGTTTCCTATCAAAAAAAAAAACCGAAAGTTTACACAATCTCCATTATATATGACGTAATTATTACTTATGCATGGATGATGACTATTTTTATAATGGAATTGGATGTTATTATGAGATATGTTCATTTTCACTGTTTGCAGGCTGTGAATCTAAGGACTACTGCTCCTCCTCATCTACTTCCTCAGGTTTTGCCAGAACTTGTAAATCTTTTTCTCGCTGCTTTTTGTACATTGTGGTTGAAAGTAACAGAAGAGGTTCTTTATTTGTTTATTTATTTATTTATTACCTATTTCGGTGGAAGAAGAAGATAACTCTATGTATAAGTACTTTTGTTTTGCAACTCTCTTCATTCTCTAAGATCACCTGTTATTTTTCAGTGTATCTCAAGGAATCAGAAAGCAGCATTAGCTGAGATAACTGATGTTCTACGAGCTGTATGTCATGCACATAGATTGCCACTGGCTCTAACGGGGATTCCCTATAGTTATCTCAGCATTAGCTGAGATAACTGATGTTCTACGAGCTGTATGTCATGCACATGATATCTGAAGGAGATTGTAATGAAATGAATTGACAAGTATGTGATGAATGATATTCAGTGACTTTTCGATGTAGAAATACTCTTAGTTTTAGTACCCAAAGAGAAACTTTGGATTTGATATGGTCCTAGATATCTTTTAGATTTGAATAAAGACCATTCATGGTTTGACTAGAAAGTTCAATTGATTAGGCAAAGAACAAAATCCCAGTTGTTGAATACTTTATCCATGCTTTAGTATTAGCAATCTATGAGGGGAAATTCTATGATTTGAGGGATTTACAAGGAGATAAAGCCTCTATTACTGCTATTAACTGCACTTTTTATGTTATTAAACTTCCGAATAAGGCTTCACGGATGGAAACTCACCAGTACAAGGGTACATGAAGAGTACATATAACCCTTAACGAACTTAAACTGATGTCCCGAAATATGAGCTCCTTTTATAACGTGACTAAACGTCACAGCCTTGAGCTAAGACCGTGACACTGGGCAATATCAGTGTCATGTTTGATTTTAATTACCAAATCAGAGAACATACACGATTTTTTTTTCAGGAAAATGATTAAGAAAAAAGTTTTATTTAGACTTCAACTGAAAGGTTATGTAGGTTCATATGGTTATTGTGAATTGATTTTGTGTTAAGGGATTTATTAGAAATTAGAATATTTCTGATCATCTTCAAAGTTTCTCTGCATGAGTTTAAATGGTCACCTTACATAGTTACATACCCAACTTCTGGATTTCCATAACACTGCCATTGTAGTATAGAAATGAATTATGGCTTTTTCTTTTTGGGTCACTTTAAACAACATTAGCTAACCTTTTGAAATTCTTATTTTTGTAGTTTGCCCCACCACGCTGAAAAGGATATGCAGACAACATGGAATTGCTAGATGGCCATCCCGCAAGATTAACAAGGTGAACCGTTCTTTGAGGAAAATACAAACTGTTCTCGACTCTGTTCAAGGGGTGGAAGGTGGATTAAAGTTTGACTCAACAACTGGTGTTGTGGCAGCAGGCTCAGTATTCAAGAATTTTTGATCCTCCTAAAAGTTTTCTTCAACTTCTGACAAAAACATGCCTGTCAGGAACCAAGGGATGAGCAATAACTGAAGATTCTTCATCTATACCTTCTGTTAGCACTTTTTTTATTGGCATGTGTCCGTGACAAAACAAGTTCAATTGAGTTGTAATCTTTCTTGAAGATCTTTGTGCAATTGGACTGTTTTTCTGGCTGCTGTGCATCAGACATACGTTCGTGGTGCGTTCGTTGCAGTGTTCGAACGGTTGGCGTTAGTGTCACGTTCTTTATTGGGTTCGAACGGGCGCATTCCAGAGAGCAAACGTTCGAGGCACGTTCTTGGGGTTCGAACGGGAGCATTCCAGAGAGCTCACGTTCGTTGTGCGTTCGATTGGCGTTCGAACGAGTCTTCACAGAAAGGCGCGTTCGTGTAGCGTTCTAGTAAGCGTTCGAACGCGACTGCGATCTGAACGCGTTTTTGGCCTGCAAAACCCTAGGTTTTCACCCTACCTATAAATATAACACTTAGCCGCCATTCCCCATAGTTGAAGCATATTTCTCTTGAGCCAAATACTCTCAAAGCTTTCAACTCTCTTTGATTTCACCTTGAAGACTCTTTGAATCTTATGTCTTCTTTGTTAATGGTGAAATCCATTCTTTGATAAACCTTCAACACAACTTAACCCAAATTCCTAATCCTTTAGAGTTCTTTAGGAGGAAGTTTGGTAGTCGGAGTTCCGGCGTCATTGGTGATATAATCTACTCAGAGACTTCAGAGGTTCTGAAGAAAACCGTGGGTCGCGGGCTTGAGGAGTTGCCTTGAGTTCTTGCAGTATTGAGGTACTTGAGTCGGTGGAGTTGCCACCATAGGTCTTGACCATCGCTGTAAGTTTTTCTCTATATAGTGGATTCGGGTGGTAGCCTATACCCGGAGTGGTTTTTTACTCGGAAGAGTTTTCCACTTCGTCACAAAAATTATTGTGTTGAATATTGTGTGATTGATTTACTTTTCCGCAATTTATTTTTGTACTGAATTAATATTGTGGATTTTATTGTTGTGGTTGCCTGTTAATTTGCCTGTTTCAATTCCATAGTAGCAGTAACAAGACTTGTCCTGCTTATTGTGTAATTCTGCATAGGGTCAGAACTTAGGATAACCCCGAATTTTCAATTGGTATCAGAGCCTGAACCCGATCCTTGACCCATTAGCTATGGAGCGTAGTCAACCCTTAAATTGTCCGCCATTTTTTGATGGCACGGAATATTTACATTGGAAGGTTCGCATGAAGGCGTTCCTTAAGTCCTTAGATGAGAGGGTATGGATGACTGTTGAACACGGGTGGAAACCTCCCGTTGTTATTGTTGATGGGGTATCTTCCCCTAAAGATAAATTGGCCTGGACCAATGACGAATTTGATGCTAGCAATAGGAACAGCAAGGCTGTTAATGCCATACATGGTGCTGTGTGTTCTGCTGAGTTTAGGAGAATCTCAATGTGTGAGATAGCCAAGGATGCTTGGGACATCCTGCAGACTGTGCATGAGGGCACATTGTCTGTTAAAAATAATAGACTCCAGGATTTAGCTACTAGGTTTGAGGTCGCCAGAATGAAAGAAGATGAGACCTTTGATGAGTTTTATGCTGAGATTAACGATATTGTTAACTCTAGTTTTAACCTAGGTGAGATTATTCCTACCAGTAGGATAGTTAGGAAAATCCTGAGATCCCTACCTGATAAGTTCCTACCCCAAATCACCGCCATCGAGGAAAGTAATGACCTCGATCAGCTTAATTTAGATGAACTCGTAGGAAAGCTGCAGGTTTATGAGAAAAAGCTTCCTGGTTTTAGAGAGCCAAAAACGTTTGCGATGAAAATCGCTAAGGAAGTTGTGCATGATCGTTTAGTGATGATGATACCATCATGAATCATGATTTGGCCTTGTTTGCTAAGAAGTTTAAGAAATTTCTTAAACTTAAGAAGAGTGGCCATAGCAGTAATAGAGATAGGGAGGTTATGCCTAGAGAGAGTAGGCATAGCAGAAAAGAGTCTAGAGAGGATAGAGGTAGTAGATCCCGTGATGTCCAATGCCATGAGTGTGAAGGCTATGGGCATATTCGACCAGAGTGCCCTACATATCTCAGAGCTAAAGGCAAGAAAGCCATGGCTGCCTCTCCTAGTGATTCAGAATGTGGTTATTCTTCTGATGAGTCTCCTAAAGGCAAGAAAAATTTTATTGCCTTTACTGCTAGTGTGACTGGTGAGAGAGAGATTGTGATTAATGATGATGATTCAGAAGTCTCTCTTGATGAGTCTGTAGATGAGGAAAGTCTTCAGGTAGCTTATGTTGAACTGTTTAATGAGAGTTTAGCTATTAAGAAGACTAAATAGAGGTCAATAAAAGGCTGAAAGCTGTTGAGCTAGAAAAGAATGAAGCTCAAGCCAATTGAGCAAAGCCTTTTGATGGTTGATGACCTAGAGGAGAGGAACAAAAGCCTAGTTAATAGAGTCCAAATATTAGAGACCGAACTTGAAAATGCTAGAACCCAATTGTCCGCATTTTCTAGTGGAAATAAAAAGGTGGACCGTATGTTAGGTATTGAGCCTAACTGCAATGAGGCTTATTCTTCCAAAGCTGTGTCAGTAGCAGCTAAACGTGACTTAGGTAAGAAACATGTTGTGTGTAGTCATGTTTCTCCTTCTGTTGTTCCTCGTCCTGTTTCCCAACCTCAATCTAGAGGTGTTGTGGGTAAACCTCACTCTCATCCGAGGTTTGTGCCTGTGTGCCACCATTGTGGCAAGGTGGGACATATTAGGCCTAAGTGTTTCATATTGCACAAGCAAAAGAGAAGGCCTAAGAGTGTGTCTCCTAGATTTGATTCGTCAAATCTAATGTCTCAAGTTTCTGCACTAACCAAACAAGCTCAATTCTTGAGTGAGAAACTTGCTTTGTTGTCTGGGAACTCTCATTTGGAAGAGGCTCCTAGAAAGGTTTGGGTGAAGAAGCAAGATGAATTCCCATCTTCTTCTGCGTGTCCTGATGGACATAATGAGAGTGCACTTCGGTGTAATTCTGCTTAAAAGATGCATTTTAATTTTTCCCATTGCATGTGTGTGTGCGTGTGTTTTATGTTTTTGCACGTTTATTTTGTTTTCACAGCATATGGGTGTGTGTGTGTCTTGTTTTAGTTATATGTCCCTTGGTATATAGGATGGAAACCCGGACATAAATTTCATAGCCGATTCCGAATGGACGGTAGTATGATCTACACTCGGGATACAACTCCACGTACCATTGGATGTTTTACAAGCTGTTTTGTGTCTTTATTTTTTTTGTGCTTTAAAACTGAAAAATCAAAAAAATTATATATTTTGAAAAAGACCAAAAATATTTTTATGGCTTGTTAGAGCATGAAAAGCTTATGCATGTGATCCTGGTATGTAGGATATATGATTATGCATGTATGATATGCTTTTATTTTTCTTGATGCTCTTTATACATGAGTGAGTGTGATAAAAACCTTTGGTATATCATGTGCTTGCACCTCACATACACGTTTTTATTTTGTCAAGGCTTGGTCGCATGTATGAGTTTTTGGACTGGCAATCTAATTTCTATCATATCTTGTTTGCTCAATAGTGTGACCTTTGACTAGTTGACCTTGCTATCCCCTTTTGCAAAAGTAAAAAGAAATAAATTTAAAAAAAAAATGAGACTCAAGTGCAAAAGAGCCAAAATGGCCAAATTCAAAAGATAAGGGCAAAAACCCTTCACTCGAAAGAGTTGTTAAATATGAGCTCATGATATTTCTGGGGTAAATAATATAGCATGCAACCAATGTTGCTTATTTTCAGGTCCTAGTGTGCTGGGTTTGAACACCTATTTTGTGGACTTGGTTGTTTAGAGATGGATTTATTTGGCTGTGTCCAGCTCATAAAATAAGGTCTTAAGCCTTGATTCGTTATGCACTTTATTTTTCACGCAAGTGCTTTATATGCTTTGGTGTTTATGTCATATGCATAAGTGTTGTATTTAGTAGTTTTTAAAATGATGCATATTGATTCATGTCATAAACAGCTGAATACTGACTGGGTATCATTGTATCAGCTTGAAATGCTGTTTCAGTCAGTTTTTGACAGGATTTTTATTTCTCTCAGTATGTGTCTGTGGGTGCTTCATGTTATTGCATACCAATTTGTTCCTTCCTGTGCACCTTTCTGAGTTTTGGTTTACTTCCCGTGTGTTATTTTACTAACTGTATGTGCCTGTTAGTGTGGGGGAGTATTTCCTGTTTGTTTATGCTCTTGCATGTGTTGTCTCCTGTTCTCCTGTTATTTTTCCTGTTTCTTTTACCCTTTGTCATTTCGTGACAAAAAAGAGGAGAGTAATATATTAAGGGGGAGAGCCTTAATATATATGAGAGAGCCGTAGAATACCCTTTGGATATCTCCGTTTTAAGGGGAGTTAAGATTAAGGGGGAGAGGGATTTCTACTTGTACATGCATGAGATTTTTACCTGCTTTATGTTCTATTTGATTATCCCAATGCTTTTCACGGTATATTGTTGTTTGTGGATGTTTCAGGTAGCTGGTATGTTGCTGCGGTGGCATTAATTTCAAGACTACTTTGTTAGGTGTTAGATCGAGTCCATTTGTAATAAGTCACTGTTTTGATGGTTGACAGTTGACTACTTTGCTTTTTGGGTCTATTACCGTAGTCTTCGTATTAGGTAGTGTGTTGTCACGGAATGCCAAAGGGGGAGATTGTTAGCACTTTTTTTATTGGCATGTGTCCGTGACAAAACAAGTTCAATTGAGTTATAATCTTTCTTGAAGATCTTTGTGCAATTGGACTGTTTTCTGGCTGCTGTGCATCAGACATACGTTCGTGGTGTGTTCGTTGCAGTGTTCGAACGGTTGGCGTTAGTGTCACGTTCTCTATTGGGTTCGAACGGGCGCATTCCAGAGAGCAAACATTCGAGGCACGTTCTTGTGGGGTTCGAACGGGAGCATTCCAGAGAGCTCATGTTCGTTGTGCGTTCGATTGGCGTTCGAACGAGTCTTCACAGAAAAGGCGCGTTCGTGTAGCGTTCTAGTAAGCGTTCGAACGCGACTGCGATCTGAACGCGATTTTGGCCTGCAAAACCCTAGGTTTTCACCCTACCTATAAATATAACACTTAGCCGCCATTCCCCATAGTTGAAGCATATTTCTCTTGAGCCAAATACTCTCAAAGCTTTCAACTCTCTTTGATTTCACCTTGAAGACTCTTTGAATCTTATGTCTTCTTTGTTAATGGTGAAATCCATTCTTTGATAAACCTTCAACACAACTTAACCCAAATCCCTAATCCTTTAGAGTTCTTTAGGAGGAAGTTTGGTAGTCGGAGTTCCGGCGTCATTGGTGATATAATCTACTCAGAGACTTCAGAGGTTCTGAAGAAAACCGTGGGTCGCGGGCTTGAGGAGTTGCCTTGAGTTCTTGCAGTATTGAGGTACTTGAGTCGGTGGAGTTGTCACCATAGGTCTTGACCATCGCTGTAAGTTTTTCTCTATATAGTGGATTCGAGTGGTAGCCTATACCCGGAGTGGTTTTTTACTCGGAAGAGTTTTCCACTTCGTCACCAAAATTATTGTGTTGAATTTTGTGTGATTGATTTACTTTTCCGCAATTTATTATTTGTACTGAATTAATATTGTGGATTTTATTGTTGTGGTTGCCTGTTAATTTGCCTGTTGCAATTCCATAGTAGCAGTAACAGGACTTGTCCTGCTTATTGTCTGTAATTCTGCATAGGGTCAGAACTTAGGATAACCCCGAATTTTCACCTTCCAAACTTAGTATTGATGGAGAAAAGTTTGTGGTTAAAGTGGAGGAAGATGAGTGTAGTATGGACAAAAACCTCGTAGTGCAACCGAGGAGTATGCTCATTCCAAATAGCACCGATAAGGAGCTAAAT
>SKCR01042254.1:0-58280 GCA_019454045.1 Zanthoxylum bungeanum
CTTGGGATATATGGTGCTTACTTAAGGTACATAAATCATGCAAGAGAAGATTACACATATACACAATTTAACTAACGAACTGCAACTATCTGATACATTGCAACTTAGTCACCAATATTTCCTTTGAGAAGCACTTCACATTCTCAAACCGGAATTTGCAGGAACAAGGAGAAGGTGATCATGAATGAACAAAGTGGTTATTTGATGCGGACAAAGGTCGCTTCTTCAAATGAAGGAGGGGTTGCAGCTGGATTTGCTGTCTTGGACAGTTTATATTTAACTTGATAAAACTGGCTTAGACCTAAATTGATTGTTGTTCCATATATATACAACCATTTTACGGTTGACACAGGATCTAAACGTTGAAATATTAAAGCTCCCATTATGTTCTATCTATGCTCCTTCAATCTATGGAAGGAAGAGATTCACATGGAAGACTTTGTAATTCCTCTTTTTTTCTCACAAGTAATGAAATTGTATGCGAGTATTATGGCATGTCTGTTGTAATTCCATTTTTGGTGATAAATGACAGTGATTTCCTGTGTCTCCAGAATACTTGAAGCAGAAACGAATGACAGATTGTAACAGGGTAGATGGAAATTTGACTGTTACCAAATTCCAGCCCAAAGAATAGTATCTAATATATTTCAGTAAAATTGGCCAGATTTCAGTAATCCTGAACCTGATGTGCAAGATTGGCATAATGCCTACAGAAAGATAGATAAAAATAATGGTCCAGCGCACGAGACTTTTCTATACTGTGGGTTATGAGGAGGATTCAATATGTACGCAGTTTTGACAATTAAACTTTAACCTGTTGTTGGATTATATAGGTGAGTTTAACTTCGAGGTGGAAATATAGGTCATGACATGAATTTTCGGTATTTGGATTGATAAAAATTAACATAATTAATAATTGTGTTGTGTTGTTTCAATATGTTTATTAATTGTGTTGTATCCGTGTTACACTATCTCAACACATTTACCCAATTATAACACAAATAATTTTCATGTAATCGTGACACAATTATCCGTTTATCCACTTGTGACACGAATAATATTCGTGTAATCGTATCAACACGACACAATTACTTATTTACAACCTGTTTATTAATTGCGTAATAGTGTTAATCATGTAATCATATCAAACACGAAATTGACTAGGTTATTAATCATGTCAATGTGTCGTGTCGTGTGGTGTTGACATGTTTATTAATCGTGTTGTATTCGTTTCGAAAATTTTAACACGATTATTAAACAGGTCGTATCCGTGTTTGCGAAAACGATACTACTACACGAGTTGCCACCTCTACTTTAACAGTGAGTGAAAGGCAGTAGCAAAGTAGTGTTTAAGAACCTAACTGCAAAATGAAAGTTATTGCATTTATATTTATTTACAAGAGAGTTTTGCAAGTAGTTCTACAATTGATACTGGGAATTTGCTAGCAAAATAGCCTAAAATGAGCTCAAAAGAATGACAAAAAAGTCTCTTCTTCAAGCGTTAGTTCAGGTATCATCTATCCATCCCTGTTCACGAGCTCGTCTCTCCCACAATGCAGAAAGCCTGGTTTCCTCCCTGACTTCATTTTCAGCCCTCTCCCTTGCTTCTTCACATGTTTCTATCCCTGCATTGCATTTCTCTACTTCGCTTTGGTAGTGGGAAGAGGCTTTCCTCGCATCCATTATCGATTCCTTGGAGTGTTGCAAGGTTTCATTGGCTACTGTTTTCTGTAATGTGAGTTCCTCTGAGAGCAATGCCACAGTATCCTTCTCCATTTCTTCGCTCAATTCTGGATCATGTTTACCGCAGTCTGTGCAAACAAAAATGAAAATGATTCTCCTTTAGAT
Source organism: Zanthoxylum bungeanum (assembly GCA_019454045.1). NCBI lineage: Eukaryota > Viridiplantae > Streptophyta > Magnoliopsida > Sapindales > Rutaceae > Zanthoxylum > Zanthoxylum bungeanum. Next base: position 1,849 of record SKCR01042254.1, read on the forward strand.
ATTTATCCTTCTTTATTGCCTTCATTTGGATTCTACATATGGTAATAGAAGTTAAATTATACTTGAATGACATCAGTTTCCATATTTTAGACTATCATAACCTATTTTCTTGAAGGCCGTGACTAGCGTAATTGTCAAGTGTTAATTTTCTATCCGCTTAATCGCGTGTTCCATTTTGGAAACCACCTCTCTGGTAAGGCTATGTACCCTGTTTATAGCGGGAACCTTGAGTACTTGGTACGACCTTATCATAACCTATTTTATTCTGAGGGTTGCAAAGTTCCCTGTTCGAGGTTTAAATTGCTAGAACCTAAATCTAATTTGCATGGAGCAAAAACAAAAACAGACAGTAAATGAGATGGAACATAGATAAACTGACCTGGTAATGAGTCATTGATAGGTCCTGCAAGAATTATAATCATATTTTAGAAGCAAAAAATGCATTTTAAACAAAACAAATTGTGAAACTTGATAGAAGTATCTGCTTAAATGTCAGTCTCGGCAAATCTAGAGCACAGTAAATGCCGATTAACCTTTGATCCTTAGTTATTAATTAATCACACAAAAGCATCCAAATGAACCTACAGTTTCTAAATATTTAATCACATACTTGGACTAACTCCATACTTACACTTCATACAAAACGCACATTCAATTAACATGACTTCCCATTTCTCATTCATTTCATGGTATCATACCAAACCAAATCAAACCAAAGGTTTTTCTCTTAGGCAGGGTCAGCTACAAGGATCATTTGACGATATTATATACTATATTCTCAATCATTTATAAAATATAGATATTTCTTTCTGATTTTCCCCGACCTCACTTGACGTATGATATGACAAACACCACTTACGTCGTACATGTCTGAACCATTTTAACGTTGTTTCTCTCATATTTTCCCCATTTCAAAGTACCATTGTGACAACCTTGTGACAACAATTTCGAAATGTTGCAGTACAAATATCAATCCCAGAGTGGAATTTTAACAAAGCTGATACTAAAACCAGAGACTGAAGATGGACAAAGATCAGTCCACAAAGCAAAATCAATGTGAATAATCACACAGCCACACTTGAACAACACTGATAAAATTAAAATGCACCACACAGACAAGCCAACTGATATTTCCATTTCCATACAAAACAAAATTATGTCAAGCACCTAGCATTTAGCTCAAAAAATGAAATGCATCTACAAGAAACTCCACTAAACCTCTTCAAAGTTAAATCTTTTCCTTATCATAACAAACCCAAATGCATAAACTAACCCAAGCTCACCTAGTGGCAAGGCATGGTCAAGTTCTGAAGAGCATGAACAGATACAAGGACATGAAGCATGAACAGCTGATGAATTCTTCTTTAAGCGCCAACGCAATGCTGGCCCAACATTGTAGTAACCAACCGAAACCACACCAACAAAATACAAAACAAGCCTGAAAAACCTTGTACCACAATGCCCTCTCTGTAGTGAATGAGCCATCACTTGAAGCTCTAACTGAAAAAAAATTCTAACTTTGCTTTGTTTGGAAAAAAAAATGAAATGAATGTTACAGGTTAAAAAAGAAAATTTTCCATAACAAAATATGAGCTTCACTCGAAGTGTCCCCTAGAAACTTGTATTTTTTCATAAGCAAAAATGAAAAATACCCAGATTGAAATAACAGATACCCAAATCAGGATCTGAGTTATAGACTTAGAATTTGACTATGACTCGAATGATTGAACACTTTAACACATACCCACTTCAAGATCAGAAAGAATTTGACTGTTAAGGTCAGATGGGTATTTTCTATTCAAAAAAAATGTGGCAACTTTTGTGTACTTTGAGAAAGACAAAGAGAGTGGATCCCAATAATGTTTGTTTAAAAATTACAAGATGAACATGAATTTGTCGTCGAAAAAATTAAAAGTGTTAAGATTGTGTTTATTGCTTTTGTTGTTATTAATAACAACAGAACCATATGATTTTGTGGAAGATATGCATGAGTTAGCCAATTGAGAGGTACCATGAGTCCAAATGGGCTACGTTTCACATGGTGTCTCATTCTCTTTCACTATCTCATTGGTGAGATTTTTTTAAGGCATTTAAGCTAATTTACTGATGAAAATAAGGGAGTTTTTCAATGAATTTGGTTTTGTATAAGATAAGAATGGAGTTAGATAATGTTGTTGATGCCCCCGCATAATGAAATGGAATCTATCTTGATTAAAAATGTATTTTTGAAACATTTTTTTTGGAAATATTAGAAACTCCGCGCCAAACCACCTAATCCGGGATTAAGCGGAACAAGTAAAACCATCGACTGTCTCAGGCTCTTATAAGAAAATAGATAATCTGGATTCGAATACAAGACCTGACAATTAAGTTTTAAACCCTTTACCACCAAATGTCATATTTTGAAACAAGATTGATATGCTAAAATGAACTGAATGGAATCTAGTAGTGATTTTAATTTGCATTATTCTTTTTTGGGCAGATGTAGATTTACACCAAAAGCTTTTCCTCTTCATATATGGTCATTGCTTTGCTTGGCTTGCTGGCAAGAACTCAGAAGTTTAGTTGCCAATCAAAATGCAGTTTCACAACTATTTGCTTGGTTACAGAATAATATTCAGTCATATATGAAATTAATTGTTAGCTAACAAATAATTATTACAATCAACAATATAAATGATGCCACTTCTGGTAAAGTCTATTGGCATCGTAGAATGACAAAGGAATCAGCAAAACATTAAATACAGTTTCAAAATTCAACACTGTAGCCTATGAATTTGGTCATTTTGCAAGAGGGATGCCAACGACAATGATGATCAGTTCTTTACTGCTTCGTATGTATCGCATACTTGAGATTTAAAGTAAGAATCTACAGTGTTGATCATGTTCAAGATGATTCAGATGCACAATCAGCATCGACGTATCCTGCTTCTTTTTCTTTCTCTTCGTCTTCTGAGTCTGTAGTCAAATGGTCGAAAAATTCATCAAGGTACCACGGACAGTGCTCATTCCATTCACCCTTGCAGGCATGGGCTCGCCATTTTTGGTCAGCAATCATTTCAGGAGAGAGTCCCCATTCAAGCAATTCTTGGTCTGTGTGATGGATTGATAAGCTATATTCTCCACCTTCTCCTAACTGCACCACTCGAGCCTCACAGTTGCCTGGATTATTTAAGTGCTCAAATTGCTCAACCGTCCACTTGAACCACTTCATGAGAAAGACGCGTGAAGTCAGTCCATGAGATACAATGACAAGATTTAGCTCTTGGGAAGGGTCATTGAAAAGTCTATTCGAGTCTATGTCCCTCCAGAGTGATTCTAGAAAATCTGCAAAAAAAAAATCAATTGGTTTTCCAATGGTATGAGTTTACAACAAATATCTCACTGACTCATTTATCTAAAATCAAAAAACAAAATTCCACCTTGGATCACGACTCTACTCCAAGAGATCAAAAAGAAAAGTAAAGCATTTTTCTCAAGCGTAAATAGGAAAATTTCTTCAATACAGTAACTAAAGTTTGGCATTTCCAGCAATGTAGACAGCATTATTGTCTACAAGAAAATTGATCAAATCTGTTATGCAGGTAATATCATTGGGTTATAAACATGGAACTTTGACGATCAAAAGTAGTCAAGCAACTAAAGGGACGTAAATGTAAGCTCTATGCAACGACTGCCATATTTCCCTACCTAGCTCGGCATGGTTTGTGATATTTCTTTTTGTTTGTACAGTTGATGTAAAAGATAATGTTAGTAGAAATAGGATGCATTTCGTCACCATTTTCTTTTCCTCTTACCTCCCATCCAGATCAAACAACACTATTTCTATTACCTTTTTCAAAAAGGGAAATTCTAATCCTATCTAATAAAACTACTAGCCGAAGAAAATTCAGCTATAAAAGCAACCAATGGAAAATCAGACAGGCCATGGTCCCTTCTAATAAACTAAAAGGAAATGACGGGTGCTAGTGAGCCCATCACAAAATTCACATTGAAATTTCATTATTTGCTCTGCTTCAAAAACAAAAAAGTACTTTCAGAAATGCCAAGCCACCCTTCAATACCATATTTGAATCACTTTTCTCACTTATTAACCACCTATTAGTTTCATTTTCATTTGCAGTTTAAAGAAAGACAAAAAAATATTCCAAAATGTCTTCGAAGGCCCACATGTTAACTAGCCAACAAAATCCACAAGCAAAAAAGCATGCAAAGGTTTATAAATATGACAAGGAACACAACAAAATTACAAAAGCACACAACCCGTTCTTAAAATGCTTTCCTTTGAAACACCATTCTCTTAGCATTCTAAAATTGACTCAGAGCGTCCAATAATTCAGATGTCAAATTGCCAAACCTCCCAAAAAAAGACGTATTCCAAAATGTCCATCAAATTGTTCCAAACAAAAGTGTGCTTAACAACTAAAATGTGAAAACAACAGAAAAATAAAAGAAAAATAGAACATTACATTAAGTAACATAGTGACTCACATCACAAGGAAGCACTCTCGAAGTAGAACATTACATTAAGAACTAGTTTCCAAGTGCTTCACTTGTATTTTTCTTTCACTTCACAAGAAAACACTTTCTGAGACCAATTCTAAAATTCACTAATCTTCCTAATAAGACTGCCATTATCCTATCTGAATATCGTAAAGACAGTAAGTAAAGAAAAGAACACGAATAAAAACATACTTGAAACGCGGTCAAAAACATCTGCAGCCGACTCCCCTTCAGGAAACCTATAATAAAATCTCCCAAACTTCGCCCTTATCTCCTTTATCACCTTCATCCTCTCGCTCACCTTCAAAGAAGCAAGAATTAAAAAAACTAATTTTTCTTTAAACTTAAAAATAGAAAATGAACTTCTTAACTAAATTGCCTCTTCAAAATCTGAACCAGGCATTAAAAAAAATTAATTTTTAAAAAAAAAAAAATCTTTTGGCAATTGTTTATACAGAGGGTTTAACTGAATTGCCCTCTTCAAAACCCGGATCACCAATTCACCACAAAACAAGATTTCAAGGCATTAAAAATTAAATATAAATATATCAGGTTCACACTTTATCAAAAAAAAAATAAAAAATAAAAAATAATGTCTTTAAGCAGTTGTTTATACAAAGAGTTTAGCAGCGGTAACATATTCAAAAGAACTGAAATTTAAATGAAAATAATTATGACATAAGCATGATGTAATGTGGGTCCCACCTGAAAGTTACCAAAATCCTGTTCTCGGATCCGGCTCTCTTCTCGGACCCCAATAATCTTCTTCCTGGAGAAGGACCGTCCGATCTCCCGCAGCGTCGACCGCGTCCGATCATACGGCGACACGTAGAAGTACACGCGGTGGTTAGAGGAGGAGGAGGAGCCGGAGACCAACGAGCTCAGGTGGGCCCCGCAAATCCGGGCCTGGCTGATTCCGTTGGACGTCAATGGGATTTTGTGATCGGGGGTGGTGGCGTATGCGCCGGTGTCGAGGTTCCCCTCCGACTCGCCGTGCCGAACCAGGATGATCCGCTTCGGCAGCTGCTGCTTTGGAATTGGATGGTGGTGGTGGTGGTGGTGGTGGTTGTGATTTTGCGACATTTCTCACTTGAAAAGGAAAATAAATTGAAGTACGAGGGCTGGGAATGAATTAGCCAATTGGGGTTTAAGTTTTGTAAACTGAAGATCTCTTGTTTCTGTTAATTTATAGGATTTCCCTCCTTTTTACTTCAATTTTAATTTCATATGAAATTGTGTTCTATTTTGATTTTAAAAAAAATATTGAAAATGACCCAAAATTGTTGTAAAATTTTAAAACTAACCCACTTCTAAAAAATTGTTTTTATTAATTAATGATTAAAATGCACTTATTTTTCATGTTTTTTCTCTCATTTTGATAAGAGAAAATTAAATGGTGATGAAATTTAATTTCATTGTTTCGTTAGTAAAATAAATTTAATGGGGAAAAAAATATTATATAATTTTTATGGATAAATTTATTATTTTATACTAAATATCAATATTTATTAATAATTAATTATGAATGTTATTGTATGTTGCAGTTGCATAAACGGAGAAAAAAGAACTTGAAGAAGAATGATATTTTGATTTTTTTTTTTAAATTATTTTAGAAATTAAGAGTTTTTAAAGATTTTTTTTTTGTTATAATTTTTCCTTTATTTGATTTTTTGTATCAAGTACGTGTAATATTTTTATAATAAAAAATGTAATGTTTATTATAATTTAAAAAAATTAAGGGGTAATGACAATGAGTAATAAAAACACAAAAGAAGAAAAGTAATTGGGGAAAGAAAAAAATACAAGCTATCATGGGTATGGTGGTCACCGGTTCGATTCGGTTCCGAATCGGAACCGAACCGAACGATCCCGGTTTGGTTCCAGTTTTTTTTTTTTTGTAAAAAAATTTAATAATGATTTTTTAAAAAAAGAAATTAATGGTTCCGGTTCGAACCGTTGGAGAAAACCTTAACCGAACCGAAATATTACGGTTCCGGTTCCAAAATTGGAACTGAAACCGATTGAAACTGAAACCGTCCGATTTGATTTCGATTTCAAACCGGACCGTGGCCCGGCCGAGTCTAGTCACGGGCGGTTTTGAAACTTGAAGGTTTATTATTATATGATTTTATGGTCAAATATGTGCAATTGTTAATGGGACACACAAAGCCACCATTGAATTATTGAAACACTTTCACATTGACAAAGAAATATAATAAAAATTAATAATTGGATTTTAAATTTTTTTTTTTTTTTTGAAATATGCAAATCTGGTGCTGAATATTGTTGAAGCAGTCAATATAATAAAGGAAAAAAAGGGCACGAAAAAATAAATCAAATCTTGATTCCTTTCAATTGTGTATGAAAACACTTTTAAATCCTTCAATATTTGTGAATTATTTGTTGTTGGTTAATTGCCATTCCACCCTACCTTTCTGACCAAACTTCCATTTTCAAAGTCTTTCTACCAGTGTTATTAAAATTAGATCGGACCTGCCGGTTGAATTATGAACCGATGGTGAGTCCGATTCAGCCAAACGTTAAAAAGTAATTATGAAAAATCGGTCAAAATTGGTGAATCGAATCGGACCGGTTCAAATTTTTTATTTTAAAAAAATTAAATAAAAAATTAAAACTTAACAGTTTCTTATAATTTTTAATTAAATTAAAACTATTTTAGTTTGTTCGGAACAATTCAATTGATCAAATCAATGACCCATTAAAATTTTTAAATAACCGATTCAAACACCAATTCGGTTCTAAAAAACAATATTTTCCATATGCAAGTTGAGATATATTCTTTTCCAAAAAAAAAGTTGAGATATATTCACATGCAGTCTTAATGTGAGTTTTAATGATATGTGTAAATCTTTCTAGAAGGAAAAAAAAAAACTTATAAATAAATAAATGATATTTTTGATTTGTGTCAACGATAAAATAAAATGACTTATGAGTAGTGGTGAAAAACGAGTTGCAGTACACGAAACTGACTTGACTATATATAAATTTTTAATTAATTTGTGCTGGAATAACATTTTAGGCACTTGATTATTAATAATAGATTAGTAAATAAAATATTTTTAAAAAATTAAAAAAAAAAAAATAATATATATATTTTAAAATTTCAGACCACATGATTTAACTTATTGGGCCTTATATTCTTAGTTTGATAAAAGAAGTTGAGGGATAAGGTGAATGTATAAAAATTATGGAGATGCGTGGAATTATCCGCATTACAATTGAAATAATAGTCATTTAATTTTAAACTTTTCTTTATAGTGAGCATTGATTTCAGAATCGGATCGAGGATCGAATCGGTGATGTAAAAGGTTTAATGGATCACTGGTTCGACCGGTTGAACCGTATCCAAAAAATCGGTTAAAATCATTTACATAATAAATAAATTTATTTAATTAAAAATTAAAAAATACAAAAAAAAATTTTAAAAAAAAATCGACCGGTTTGTCGATTTTGACTGATTTTTTATAAATCCGATTTTATAACTTTGGCCAGATCGGAAACACGACCGGTTTCCGATTCGGTCCGATTCTGAAAACATTGAGCATGAAACATTTAAAGATCATGTATCATTTTCAAATTCAATATTAGAAAATTAACAATCTCGATACTAGTATCGGGCAGTGCCAATTCTAAATCTGGGCAGTCGTCTAGAGTATCAAATTTTAGGAAAACCTTAACCATAATTTTAATTAGAATTGAAAAACATATCAACTAGAAATATGTATATGAATGTAACAAAAAATTATAAAAAAAAAATTCACGATCCGAAATATCTAAGGGTGGCAATGGGCCGGGCTGAGCCCGGGCTTTGAAAAGCCCAATAAAAAAAATTTGGCCCGAATCCGGCCCAAATTTTCCAAAAAAAAAAAAACAAATACAATTTATATTATACAAATACATCATACATTCACACTAAATGCAAAAATTGCAAGACAATTTACAAATACATCAAAAATTTCAATATTTTATCCATGAACTAACAATCAAAAATTCCACTAAATCACAAATAAATACATCAAAAGTTTCAGTGTTTCATCCATAAACTCACAATCCAAATACCTCAAACAATTACATTAAAAGTTTCATTGTTTCATCCATAAACTAACAATCCAAATACCACAAACAAATACATTAAAAGTTTCAATGTTTCATCCATAAACTAACAATCCAATTATCCAAATGCCACAAACTAATATATCAAACTAATCCAACTCTTGTGGCTCAAAGTCTTCTTCCACTTCACCCATCAGTTCCTCTCCATAAAATATAAGTTGTTCAGGAATAAGACACAATGAGAAAAAGTGTTAAAACATGTAAATCAAAGAAAATAATTAATTAAGAAATCATCCTTATAGTCTTATACCTCGCTCAGAAGCCCATAACCAATTTTGAGTGCACATTATTACTTCCGTGTGTCAGGATGTAATTTGGCACGATGTGGACTCAAATGTCTCCCTCCGGTACTAAAAGCAGACTCTGATGCCACAATCGTAATAGGAATAACTAATATATCTTGAGCTATCTCAGCCAAAATACGATATTTTCCTTTATTTGTCTTCCACCAATTCAAAATATCGAAGTCTGGATTTCTAGCAACTAAAGGCTCCTCTGAGTACCTCTCAAGATCAGACTTTGATCTTGTCATATGATTACTTTGAGTGGCAAAAGAATCAAAGTCAGATAAATCTAAAAAAGAAGACGAATCAACGGTGACAGTATTATGAGAATGAACAACGGAAGTAGAAGATTCACCACCAACTACAGACTTAGCTTCATAATATTTAACTATCTCTTCAGAAAGTTGACGTGCTCTCATAATTTTCCCTGTAACACCCACACCATAAATCTTTGGAAAATAATAATCAATTAACAACATCTTAAATCTTGGGTCAAGAATGACAGCCATAAACAACAGCCAATGAATCTCTTACCAATATTTCTCAAACTTGGCAATCATAATAGAGGCCATTTGTTTAACTTGAGGAACATGATGTTAGGGTTGGTGCTCAGAGTGCCAATCCAAATCGTATTTATGTCTCATTCATAAATACGAGCGATTCCATTTTCCATAATATTACTTATTAATGGTAACACCTATTGTCTTTTATACACATATTCGATCTAATTACGATTAAATATCTAGTTACGATTAGATTGAAACTAAATCTGGTTTAGTGATACGTGTATATTAGACAAAGATCCTAGAATTTACAATGTAGTGTGCAGTTACAACGTAGTTTGTAATTGACATTCGGAAGCGCACCATAAGATGTATATCCTTAAATAAAGTTCCTAGTCAAGATTTACTAACACATGTCGGTTAGCAAAATCCGCTGAAACCAGTACATGTCGTATATCGTGACTTGGTCCGATGGTTTATCCCAATGAATCATGAGTCTCGTGAGACTCGTATAGACATGTAAGTGTTTATTTGACAAACACTGGACGACTCACTGAAGATTTCCTAATAGATGGTACACCAACGTCAATAGAAATCTTCTCGAGTTGAGCGAGCATAGTGGTCCTTCGACTTGAGATACCACAGTGGGATATATGAGTTATCCTCTACACTTTGATGGCACTCACACCACTGATCTATTTAGATCAGACCTCCGCATGTTCGTTGGGTGTGGACTGATGCTCATGATATACAGTGCGTATCAAGATAGAATCTGTCAGTCATGTGTACAGGGCATATGTATCCTGCACGTGTTTACGATCTAGTAAATCATGGCCGTGGTATAATTTCGGAAATTAGTTCCGAGTGTTATTTAGAGATCGTAAATTGAAAGTCGACTATATTATACCGAAATGATTTGACGTTTTTATCTATATCACATGTATAATATGTTGGGATGTATGCTCTAGAGCTACATGTGATGAAAACGGCTTTATGTATTTTGAAATAAAATGATGCATTATTCATTTATCAAAATGTTTATTTAATATTCGCATTTTATAAATCATCTTGAATACCCTAGATTACTTATGTGCCTTCAGACTTAATGTATTGGTGTCATACACAAGAGGATTTAAGTATGAAGTTAGTAATTTTAAATAGTCCATAGAGAGCAATAAAGTGGGTACTTTATTTGTGGTTTATCTATAGTTGCGGTCCATTCTATATTTGTATGGTGACCTTGATCCGGGATCGTCCATGTAGAGACATGAGAATGGAGGCACCTTGTATGATGTGATCATATAAGACATGACCCAGGTGGAAATGAAATTCTTTTAATATCCGTTAAACAAAGAAATTCATTTCGATATACTAGATGGTCATATATGGATTGATCTTAATCCTGAGTGTACTACGAACTCCTGCATGACAGGCTATGTCATTTGATTTACAAAGGTGAGGTTGGTGTAGCAGTCCCGACCAATAGCTACGTACTTTGGGGGCATAGTCTGTTGTGTAGCTGGGAACGTTTTACATAGGTATGGAGTTCATTCCTTATTGCGAGAAGTAGATGAGTATCTTTCTTAAGGGTTGATTCGGTACTTGAACGATTTGAGCGCTCAAGTCTTTCTATTACTAATAGAAAGATTAAAATTCATAATGGTTATGAATAAATCGTTCATTAGAGAATCAATGATACTTAAGGTAAAAATAATTAGAGGGGTATAACGAATATTATGACCCGGCTCTAATTACGAGATACTCGTGAATGGTCAATTCGTATGTGATGACTATATCGATGGACACCGACTTGGTTCGGCTTAATATATCATCTGCGGAAACGAGAGTGCAACTTCGAATTTTTAGTGGAATAACCCGGAGTTAATAATTCTGAATATTTAATTAAGAGCTTAATTAATATTTCGAGATTATTGGAGCTCAGAACCGTAGGTCCATTTGGTCCCTGTGCTAGCTCAGTTTACTATAGCGGATTTAATATAATGGATGGTCTAACAATAATAAATATTATTTGTCACACTTGGAACTATATATTAAAAGTTAATATATGGTTTATATAATAAATGATTATATGATAATTATTTATTATTGTTAAATTATATTTAATATAATTTAAATGAAGGCTAATATTGGAATTCCAAATTTGGGTTTTGAAAACCCTTGGATTAAATTTGGAAGTTACACCTTTATGAAAGGTAGTAACTCTTTGATTTTGTAACATATATTTTAATTATGGAATTAAATGGTTAATGTTACAAAAAAATTTCTATTATTCCTTGCTTGGCCGAATTCTTCAATGTAAAAGGGGAAAAGTTTTATTTATTTTGGAAATAATAAATCCTTGACTTTATTTTAGTAGTTACACCTTTTTGAAAGGTAATAGCTATTTAGTTTTGTAACATATAATTCCATTATGGAAATTAATATTACATGTTATAAAATTAATAGAAAAAATAATGCCTTGGCCGAAACTTGCATGGTAGGAGGGCTTAGGGTTTTGTTTTAATTTGTAAAATTAAACCCTAAGTATAAAAAAGAAAATATGATTTTTCTTTTCCTAAGCCTCTCATTTGCAACCCTAAGCCTCCATCTTCTTCCTCATTCTTTCTCAATTGTTGAGAAAAATAAAAATAAGAACAAGAAGAAAATAAGAAAAAAATTATAAGTGTGGCTAGTAATCTCTAAAATGTTTAGGGATTCATTAAATGAGTGTAGCCCACACTACTTTCCGTTGGTTGTGAGACATAGCTCGGAAGACCTTGTGGCGTTGAACCAAAATCATTCTTCTCATCCACTTCATCTCACGGCAGTGGGAGTGTTTCATTGTCCATTGCAGTACATCATATAATTGATTCGGGGCTCGGTTTGAATTTTATTTAATCCGAAATTTTGGGAAACACTTTGGAACTTTTTGGGGCTGTGTTAGGACTGATTTTTGGGTGAAAAATCAGACCTGAAACATCTTTATTAATCACAAAAATCAGGGGCTGATTTGGATGCAGTTCGGGCTCGTATCGGGTCCAAAATAGTCCAATATTTCACTGCAGTTCGGGGGCTGTTTCGGGGGCGTTCTGGGGCTGAAATTTTTTCCGAAACAAAATTAAAATTTCAGTATACCTGCTGGTTCCATTCGGCTAAATGAGGGGAATAGCAGAAAAAAATTTCAAATCCGATCCATGTGCCTAAGGCGCTTCCGCTGAGAAATGAAAGCGTTTCCTATATAATATGGATAACCTATGACAGAGGGATTATACGTATGCAATGACCTCGACTTGCATAGTTTAGAGAGATTATATGTGGTCGTCATAATTCATGAGTGGGTGAATTATGGACACGAAATTGGATTTCATGACGGATAAATCTAAATTTAGAGAGTCCCACAATATGAAGGGTACTCGTTGAGTACTTGGGCAACGCTTTATGAATAATACAGATTATTCATAATACTTCACCAGATTAAATGAGTTAATTTGGATCGTTTAATCTGTTAAACGATAACACATGCATTAGGGGATTTTGGTCATTTAATAATTATTGTGTATTTGTATTTGATACATAATTTGATTATATACACATTAATTAATTGTCAAATGAAATTTTTACACATGCCATTAATATATGTATTTGTTATTTAATGTAAATAAAAATACATATATAATAATGATTATATTAATTAATTATTTTGATATTTAATTGTTAAATTTTTTAATAATTAAATAATAATCATATTTCATAAATGTTGTGAAATATGTTTAATTATTATTGGTACATATGGCATGATTAAATTAAACTTAAAGTGTGCAATTATGATTGGTTAACATAAAGTTTATTAATTTTAATTGGATTAAATTTTGCAAAATGACCAAAATAGCCCCTAAAGTCGGTCACACCTCATTTTAATTGAAATTTTTTTATTTTCTTCACAATTCTTTGTCCATTGCCGAGAGCTTCAAAGGGAAAATGGGTTTCATAGTTGTTTGATGATTCAAGTTAGGAAATGAAGGAAATTTAAGAAAAAGGCTTAGGAAATTGGAGATTAAAAGGTAATCATTAATCTTCTTGAGCTTGGAAATTTGTTTCTTGTTTTCTTTAATTGTTAGAATGGTTCTAGGGTTCCTTTCCTTCTTAAATTTGGGGCTTTTGGTTTTGGTGGATGAATTGGAAACTTAAGTGCATGTGTGAAGTTGATTTGGATGGAATTATTGTAATTATTGTCCAAATTGATCATTAGATGATATGTTATCATTATAGAGTGTTATGACCACTCTTTTAATGCCAAGAATTATTCTTAGGTGGCTTATGTGTGGTGACTTTGATTGGTGTTAAGATTAATTTGATTAATGTTGAAAAAGTTGGATTAAAGCATGAAAATTTGATGATTTTCTGTTCTGGATCAGATATGGAATTTATTCTGTTTTGGTGATGAAAATTATGTCATTTTAATGTATTGGATGTGTTTTGTGTGTTGGAACAATTACTGGAAATTATTTCGGAGTTGAAATAAGCGAAAACGACGTTACCATGTGACTTTTGAGCCAATCGGGTGACGGTTGTCTAAACAGTGAATTTGTCACTGTTCAGGCAGTCCATGAACTTCCCTAACACTATTGGGGCTGACCTAGGCAGTCCCCATTAGTTTTGGGTAGTCGGTTTGGTCAAAAACACGTTTTAAGTCATTTTGCAGAAAAACGTTTTCGTAAAAGTTTCGTGACGTTTCTTAGTTGTTTATGTCGTTATTTGATATCGAATAAATATGTTTAGGTGAAATATGAAAAAATTATTCATATTAGATCTTGAATAATTTATTCGGTAATTTAAAAAGTTTTAAAATTACGATTTCGCCCAAACAGCGCTTCCGCCGCGCCCATTGCCCGAAACCCCAACACATGAGACATTTGCCACTCCATCAAAGACATCCTCATTTTACAAGCCAATGAAAAAACATATTGGTTGTAGGGTAGTTCGTACCTGAAAACATCTCCATCAACAAATAAAATGGACATAAATATTCTAGCATTTTTTCAGCCATCTCCAATTCTGCATCAGAAGGCAAACATTTATAATGGGGCTTGATTTGTTGTACTCGAGGAATTTTTTTTTTTGTACTTAACTGCAATATCAAGCATGACAAATGTAGAATTCCATATAGTAGGACAATCAAGCACCAACTTTCTTTTAGTCTTAATCAATTATTGACGTGCAAACATCATAAGAGTTTCAATCATTTTCGGTGTGCTACTCCAATAAGCAACACTCTCCCTAATCTTTGCAATACCCCATTCAATCACGGTCAAACCATCATTTATAATTAGGTTCAAAAAATGAGCTGCACACCTCATATGAAAAAATTTACCACCCAATACCAGAGATTCAGTTGAAAGCATTCCCTTCAATCTTTCTACCATTGCGTCATTAGTTGAACAATTATCCAAAGTAACCGTTGACAAATTTCGACCCACATTGCAATCCATCATACATTTAATTAGAACTTGAGATAGACACTCAACAGTATATGAGGCTGGTACATATATGAACCTACATATACATAATGTTTGTAATTAAATGTTAGCATATTCAACAAATAAGTTAGACATAATATTATATCATATGTACATAAAATTAAATTACCTTAAGACTCGACTTTGTAAACGCCATGAGTTGTCAATGAAATGTCTTGTAACAACCATATACCCTCTCTTTTGGTTACTAGTAGTCCACATGTCAGTAGTAATAGAAACCCTAATGTCATTAATATTCAACAAATTCATTATTTTCAATTTTTCCGATTTATACAACTTGAAAATCTCAGCCTTTAAAGTATTTCTGGACATCTTCTTCACCAAAGGGTTGCAATAACTCATCAAGTCATTAAAATCATCATACTCAACAAACTTAAGTGGTAACTCATGCTTTATAGCCAATGACGTAATTTTTTTACGGACAATATTTACATCAAATGATCTAAGCTCAATAGAAGTCGTTTCATCTTCATGCTTTATAACATTAAGAGTTTTTTGAACTGTATCTTCAAACTTAGGTTGTTTTTTAGTATAATAATTCTTCATGTGTCTATTTAAGTGACTGGTACCTTTTTCAGACATACCACTCAATAACTTGGCACAGTGATTACATTTTGCCTTTAATTTCCCACCAACAGTAATCTTCGTAAAATGATCCCAACATTATGATGTCGTTCGTCTCTTATTTGTTAGTCTCTAAGACATGCCACAAGATCTCTAAACATGATTTATGTGTGAATTAATCAAGAAAAATGACAGAAACACTTACATTGATTTGTTGAGAAATTCGAAATTTTTACTTTAGGATGAAGTTCCAAGCTTTTTGATTTTTTGTTTAACCCTTGGGTGAGTTTCCCTATCACCTCAAATGACTCTCCAAGTGCTAGCTTTGATGAAAAATTCGAAGTAAAATTTTTCCTCCAAGAGAGAGGCAATTCAGCCAAAGGAGAAAGAAAAGAGATGGGTGAATAGTTTCCAAAAATTTGGTTATTGTGTGTTTAAAGGCTTCAATTAATTTTTCCAACCACTTCCATCAATATTAGATATATTATGTAAGTCATGAGTCCCACCATATTTAAATTCAAAATTTAAGTTGGCTTCTCCTACACACAACTAAGCTTGGCCCAGGTTCGTTTAATTTCGAACTAAACGAATTTCCCATCGCTACACAATTAAATCCAATTTAATTAAATAATTATGCCTAACAAAATTATTACGATAGTCGCTTACGAATTAATTCTAAATTAATTCGTTCGCCCGAATTAAAATACAATTTTAATTTCGTATTAAAATCCAATTTCAATTAATATATCCAATATATTATTTTAACCCAAAATAAATAAATTAAATAGAAAAATCCAATTTAACTATTAAATTTATTTTATCAATTAATTCTAAATTAATCATGTTCTCTATTCTATACGATTTAATCTCAGATTAATTTTTACCGCAATTAATCCCAGATTAATTTTCTCTCTCATAATTAATATCAGATTAATTCTATATGAGTCAAATGTCATTGGTGAATCTTTGGGAAGCGACCCAAGATATTCCTGGATATGTTGGCAGTAAATACGATTATCGGATCATCCGAACACGTGCGTACCCCGTACCACGTTCTCACCGATTTACAAGACATGGTTGGCTTCTAGCAAAGCACCGTGCCTACCCAATTCTCCAGAAATATTCACCGAGGAATATAATATGTATCAGGCGTAGTAATACAATGTAATACGTAATACGATCCAGTATCAGATGTCACATGCTAGGCCCAGGGCTGGCTCTGTGTCTGCCCCGTATGAAGCATATATCGAATGCCGAGTAACTAATCTCTGTAATCGAAAAGTCATGACCTAGTCATACTTTCCCGATAGCTGCAGCTCTTAAGAGTACTAGTTCCGTATCCTGTGTGACCATCATCTCCATATGACTGAAATGATACTCCCATCTTGACATCACATCCAATACACTACGATTCTTAGTTAACCCAATACAGGCGTACACAGAACTTGTTAAAGCTCCAGACGATCAATACTAAAGTAAATTGATTGTCGCAAGTAGTAGCGATGTAAGTCTCAGGTTAAAGATCACATACACCTACCCTGATGCGGATTCCCATAGACACATAGTCATATTACCAATGAGATTCCGAGTAGGTCTATCCAGAGCGAACTATTCCCGGTTTAACGGCTAATAGAACCTCTTATTACACTTGCATAAGTATCCAATACCTAAATATATGAGAACTCTGCCGTTAAGCTTCCATAACGCACACAAGTGTAATACTAGTCTATTCCGCATTATCAATGTCCAGTCTCGATAATACTACGACTATGGATATTTAATGATTAAACCGTTCATGAATTAATAATGTCTCATATCTTATTAATTCGATTTAACCATGTTGACTTTTATCATTAATAAATCCAAGTAATCCAATTACAATAATGATAAAATAGCAATTTCCTTTTATCACATAGTTAATTTGTATAAAAACACAATGGTCTTTACAAATAGTGATGTTATGGGTCATAATTGTCCAACATTATTATCTATATTTTCTAATTCTACCCCCTTTCTTTTGTTACCATCTTCATCTATTTTTCCATCTTCAATTGTTGGTATATATGCCATAGAGCTACATGTGAAGTAAACAGTTTCTTGTGTTAAGAAATAAAATGATGCATTATTCATTTATCAAATTGTTTGTTTAATATCACATATTATATATATTCATAAATACCGTAGATTACTTATGTACCTTCAGACTTGGTGTATGAGTGTCATGCACCAGAGGATTTAAGTCTGAAGTTAGTAATCTTAAATAGTCCATAGAGAGCAAACAAACCGGGTACTTTGTTTGTGGTTTATCTATAGCTGCGGTCCATTCTATATTTGGATGGCGATCTTAATCTGGATCGTCCATGTAGAGACATGAGGATGAAGGCACCTTATATGATGTGATCATATAAGACTGGACCCAGATAGAAATGACATTCTTTTAATATCCGTTAAACAAAGAAAGTCATTTCGATCTACTTGATGGTCATATATGGATTGATCTTAATCCTGAGTGTACTACGAACTCATGCATGGCGGGTTGTGTCCTTTGATTTACAAAGGTGAGGTTGGTGTATCAATCCCAACCAATAACTACGTACTTTGGGGGCACAGTTTTTCATATAGCTGGGAACGTCTTACATAGACATGGAATTCACTCATTCTTGCGAGAAGTAGATGAGTATCTCTCTTAAGGGTTGATTCAGTACTTGAACGATTTGAGCGCTCAAATCTTTCTATTACGAATAGATAGATTAATATTCATAATATTTATGAATAAATCGTTCATTAGAGAATCAATGGTACTTAAGGTAAAAATAATTAGAGGGGTATAACAGACATTATGACCCAGCTCTAATTACGAGATATTCGTGAAGGATCAATTCGTATGCAATGATTATATCGGTGGACACCGACTTGGTTCGGCTTAATATTTCATCTACGGAAATGAGAGTGCAACTTCGGATTTTTAGTGGAATAATTCGAAGTTAATAATTCAGAATATTTAATTAAGAGCTTAATTAGTATTTCGAGATTATTAGAGCTCGGAACCGTAGGTCCACTTGGTCCCCGTGCTAGCTCGATATACTTTAGCGGAGCTAATATAATTGGACGGTCCAATTATATACTCACAAAGAATAAATATTATTAATATGATTAATAATATTAAATACATCACACTTGAGACTTTATATTAAAAGTTAATATAAGGTATTAATAATTATATGATAATTATTAAATTAGAAGATTAAATTATATATGATATAATTAATAAGGTTAAGAATTATTTTGGAAACAAGAATCATCACCATGGTAGGATTCCTTATTGGATAAGGAATAAGATTTGTTTGTTTGAGAAACAAAATCAAACCCAATCACCCTACCTTGGCCGAATTCCTTCATTAGTAAGGAATAAGATTTGTTTGTTTAAGAAACAAAATCAAATCCTAATTACCTTAGCCATGGCCGAAATTCCCTATATGGTAAGGGATAGGATTTGTTTATTTTGGAAGCAAAATCAAACTAGAATCCTACCCTTGGCGAATTTTGAGATAGATGGGAGACTAGTGGTTGATTTGTTTGATGAAACAAATTATCCACAAGTATAAAAGAAAAATTATGATTTAATTTTTCAAAAAAAAAAAAGGATTAGAAACCCTAGCCCTCATCTCTTCTTCAAGCTCTCAAAAGTTGAGAAAGAGAATTGAAGAACCTGAAATTATTTCGGTGTGTGATCTTAATCTCTAAACCGTTTAGAGATTAATCTGTGAGTGTAGCCCACACTACCCTCCGTTGGTAACGAGACATAACTCGGAAGACCTTGTGACGTTGGAAAAACCCTTCTCCCCTTCATCTACAAGTCACGGCAGTGGGGAAAAATAAAACCCCATTGCCACACGCACAAAGCCAATTTTGGGGCTCGGTTTTGTTTGGTTTTAACTCGGGTTTTTGGGAAACACTTTTAGGGATTTTTAGGGCTGTGTTAGGATTTTTTTTTAGAGAAAAAAATCAGACCTGAACCATCACTGCAGTTCACGCAAATACTGCTTCAAATTGGGTGCAGTTCGCGCGTGTAACGGGTCCAAAACAGTCCACTAATTCACTGCAGTTCAAGGGGCTGTTCGGGGACTGTTTCGGGGGTATTCCGGGGCTCAAATATTGTCCAAAACAGAAGCAAAACATCAGTGAACTCACTGGTGTGGTTCGGCCAAAGCAAAGGGAGAGCAGAAAAATTTTTCAAGTTCGGTCCGTGAGCCTTACCGCTTCCGCTGCGCGAGGGAAAGCGTTCCCTACAATTGGCATCAAGAGCGAGGTTGAAAAGTGCTCTTAACTCTTCACTTTTTCATTTAAAAGTTTTTGTTTTAATATGTTTATATGAGTTATAAATATGATATGCATGTTTAGATGAGTAGGCACATTATTGAGTTCATGTGATGAATGATTTTGATATTTCATGTGATGAATGATTTTGCATTGGTTGTAAATTTTTATGGCTCTTATTTTTGTAGTTGGTTTTGATTTTGGGTTGTAAGGCCATATAAGGCCATTGTTTATATTCATTGTAATTTTAGTTTTCAATGTAAAATTTCAATTCTTTGTAATATGGAGCACCGAAGTCCCAAAATGAGCCAATACCACTTTGAAGCGGGATTTGAAGGCCAAGGAATGCCTTGGTATATCTTATGTACTAATTAGATTAGTATAGGACAAATAAGAGTCCGGTCAATGCAAAATAATTTTTATGTTATATGTATGTTTATTTCGAATTGTTTGAATAACATGTCATATAGACTAGGGTGCACACTCGTGCATTTTACTTGTCATAACATGTCATAGATGCATTATCATTATAGACATAAAATTATGATTTTATGTAATTTAAAATGTTTAAGTTAGAAATTGATATGCATTAAAATAATTAATTAGATTAATGGGATTTAGTGTCTAAAACTTGAATTCTTATATATTGGACTTAATTGGTGCATAATAAATTCCATTGATATATAGGATGGAAACCCAGATATAAATTCCATAGCCGATTCCGTATGGACGGAAATGTGGTCTGCACTCGGGATATAATTTCACGTACCATTAGATTTTATGACGCACTAAGATTTATTAAAATTTTTAATTAAAATTTTGACCATTTAGAATTCCATGATTTTAGACCTTTAAGTGCCTGGTATTTTAAGGGTTAAAATATTGTAGCTCACTTATACCACTCTAATTAAATTAGTTTAAAAGAGTTAAAGCTGTAGTAGAGACTAATGAGAAATTAGTGACACGATTTTAATAGTTAAAATTGATTAGCTCACTTATGACAAACTAGTGTAAATAAATTATGCTTTAGCCGCCATAAGTTTATTTACACTAGTTAGGATAAAATATTAGATATTTTAGATAGAAACCTTAAGTTTAAAATATTGTGTGGGAGAAGGATATACGACAGTACATCCCACGATCTCCGTTGTTAGTCCAAAAACGTGAGATTCAAAAGGCGCCTCGAGACGGCTTTGTTTTCGTCCCCCTACGGATGGTGTCCATTTTGGGTCAATATCAAGTTTAGATTCCGAAAGGATAGGGATTCTAGATGTATCTTCTGAACTGACCTACCCTACGGTGGCACTTCACTTGTTAAGTCAAAAAATCCCGAAACGGCGGGTTACACTCACAAAGGAATAATTAACTGTTAATGAAATTCCTTGATCAAATCGAACTGTAGTTGTTTAATATAGAAATAAGAGTTATTCCCGCATATATTAAAACAGATGAGATTGTCAATCTATCATGTGAGTACTTGACCTACCCTACAGCGGCACTTACTTGTGGGATGATAGATCTCCGTGGCATAGTAATTCTTTTAGGTTTCTTATTCATTATTCATGGTTCATGCATCATGTTTAATTTTATGCCAAAATCTTTGATGATTTTAATATGCGATGAATGAATGTTAAATGCATGTTTTATTTTATTTTCAGCCATGGTTTCTCAAATGATAAATTGACCGGAGAAAACTATGTTAAGTGGAAAAGTAACATGAACGATATCCTGGTCTGTGAAGACCTTAAGTTTGTCCTAACTGAGGAACGTCCTCCCGAGCCGGCCAGAAATGCTGGCCAAGCTATGCGCGATACCTACCAGAAATGGGTCGCAGCAAATGAGAAAGCCCGCTGCTACTTGCTAGCAGGGATGTCTGAGGTTCTTGCTGCAAAGCATGAACCTATGGTTCTAGCATCACATATGATGGAGTCATTGCATGGCTTGTTTGGGCAGCCTTCGGAGCGTCAATGCCATGAGGCCATGGTCTCAACGATGACTGCTAGGATGAAGGATGGGACATCAATCCGAGAGCATGTCTTAAAGATGATGACTTATCTCAATACTACTGAAACCCATGGAGCTCGTATTAACGAGCGTAACTAGGTGACCATGATTATGAAAACTCTTCCGAAAGTTTCCTGCAGTTTAAAAGCAACTATGTTATGAACAAGTTGTCTTTTACTTTAACCCAACTGCTTAATGAGCTCACCCATTACGAGTCCATGCTTGTGGATCCTCGTAAGTCCAGTGCAGAGGCAAATGTTACCGAATCTTCTAAATCTGCAAAGAAGAAGAAGAAAGACACTGGAAAGGCTAAGGGTAAGCCCATGAAAAAGAAGAACAAGAAAGGCTCCAAGGATACCAAGCCCAAAGGAAAATGTTTCCATTGCGACAAGAATGGGCATTGGAAAAGGAACTGTCCTAAATACCTTGTTGAGCTAAAGGAGAAAAAGGAAACAAGTAAATATGATTTACTCGTTATTGAATCTCTATTAGTGGAGGATGATATATCCGCTTGGATTATTGATTCCGGGGCCACTAACCATGTTTGTTCTTCTTTACAGCTACTTGATTCATGGAGGGACCTTGCTGAAGGTGATTACACCATGAGGGTCGGGACAGGGGATGCCGTTTCAGCAAGAGCAGTGGGAGTTTCCAGTTTAAATTTTATTAATAATAGTTATTTAAGTTTGAACAATGTGTTATTCATTCATGGTTTCCGCAGGAATCTGATTTCTGTTTCTAGACTTATGGATGATGGTATTCTATTTCTTTTAATAGCAATTCGGTTTTATTGGTAGAAATGGATTGACTATATGCACAGGAAACTCAGAAAATAACTTGTATGTGTTAAGACCGTTAACGCATAAGTCACTGCTAAACACTGATGAAATGTTAAGGTTGAAAAACCAAAAACGAAACGGTAAAAGATTTCTCACAATGACACATATCTATGGCATCTTAGATTTGGTCACATCAACCTTGACCGGATAAATAGATTGATAAAGGACGGAGCCTTAAACCAGTTAAAGCTCAGGACTTTACCAGTTTGTGAATCTTGTTTAGAAGGAAAAATGACCAAGAGACCTTTTACTGGAAAAGGTATAAGAGCCAGTCAACCACTAGAGCTAATACACTCGGACGTCTGCGGACCAATTATTGTAAAAGCTCGAGGTGGTTATGAATACTTCGTCACATTCATTGACGATTATTCAAGATATGGGTATGTCTGCCTAATGCATCACAAATCAGATACCTTTGAAAAGTTCAAAGAGTATCGTGCTGAGGTTGAGAACCAATTAGGTAAGACAATCAAAACTCTACGATCGGATCGTGGAGGGGAATACCTCGATAGAGACTTCGAGGAATTCTTAGTTGAGCATGGGATAGTATCCCAGCTCACAGCACCTGGAACACCACAACAAAATGGTGTTGCAGAAAGGAGAAATTGAACCCTACTAGATATGATGAGATCAATGTTTAGTTATAGCTCACTACCTAGTTCATTCTGGGGATATGCACTGCAAACCGCAATGTATATCTTTAATGTAGTTCCATCAAAGTCTGTTCCTAAGGCTCCCTTAGAGTTGTGGAATGGTCGTAAAGTTAGTTTACGACATTTCCGCATATGGGGGTGTCCAGCACATGTGCTGAAGAATAAGACTACGAAACTGGAACCACGTTCTCAGGTGTGCCTATTTGTAGGCTACCCGAAAGAAACTAGGGGTGGATTCTTCTATAGTCCTGATGATAACAAAGTATTTGTATAGACAATGCTACGTTTCTAGAGGAGGACTATATGAGGGAGTTCAAACCTCGTAGTAAAATGTTACTCGAGGAGTTACTTACTGGTTCGACCAGCGCGCCATCGTCAACAAAAATTGACAAATACATAGCACCTTCGACATCTGATAGTCAAATACTTCCCAGTCAAAATGATCTACCACCTAGACGCAGTGGGAGGGTTGTACGACAACCTGATCGCTACCTAGGGGTTGGAGAGGCACAAGTTGTCGCCTCCAGCGATGGCATAGATGATCCATTAACCTACAGTAATGCAATGGATGATTCTGACAAAAAAGAATGGCTCAATGCCATGAAACTAGAGATGGAGTCCATGTACTCCAACTCAGTCTGGGAACTTGTAGACCAACCTGATGGGGTGAAACCCATAGGTTGCAAGTGGATCTACAAGAGGAAGAGGGGATCAGATGGGAAGGTACAGACCTTCAAAGCTAGACTAGTGGCCAAGGGTTATACCCAGAAAGAGGGAGTTGACTATGAGGAAAACTTTCTCGCCAGTAGCTATGCTAAAATCCATCCGCACTCTTCTATCCATAGCCGCATATTATGACTATGAAATTTGGAAAATGGACATCAAGACTGCATTCTTGAATGGAAATCTTGACAAAAATATCTATATGATACAACCAGAATGGTTCATTGCCCAAGGTCAAGAGCAAAAAGTTTGCAAACTGCAAAGGTCCATTTATGGACTCAAGCATGCATCTCAATCTTGGAATATAAGATTTGATACAACGATCAAGTCCTATAATTTTGAGCAGAATATTGATGAGCCTTGTGTATACAAGCGCGTCATTGACGGGAATGTGGTTTTTCTTGTCTTATACGTTGATGACATCTTACTCATTGGGAATGATGTAAGGATATTATCAGACATAAAAACCTGGCTAGCTGATCAATTTCAAATGAAAGATTTGGGAGAGGTGAGTTATGTTCTTGGGATCCAGATACTTCGAGATCGCAAGAAACGACTGTTAGCTATGTCTCAGGCATCCTACATCGACAAGATCCTTGTGCGATTTGGGATGCAGAATTCCAAGAAAGGCAATCTGCCTTATCAGCATGGAATTCATTTGTCGAAGGAACAGTCTCCTAAGACACCTCAGGGCATTGAGGAAATGAGACATATCTCATATGCCTCAGCAGTTGGTAGTCTCATGTATTCCATGTTATGCACAAGACCAGACATCTGTTTTGCAGTGGGAGTAGTTAGTAGGTTTCAGTCAAACCCGGGATTGGATCACTGGGTGGCTATGAAACACATTCTCAAATATCTTAAGAGAACGAGAGATTATATGCTAGTATATTCTGGTGAGGATATGATCCTAAGAGGATTTACAGACTCTAATTTTCAGACAGATGTCGATTCCAGGAAATCAACATCTGGATCAGTGTTCACCTTAGGTGGTGGGGCTATTGTTTGGCGGAGCATAAAGCAATCTTGCATTGCCGACTCCACCATGGAGGCTGAATATGTAGCGGCTTGTGAAGCAGCTAAAGAAGTAGTCTCGCTCCGTAAATTCTTGGGAGATCTGGAAGTTGTTCCAGATATAGATAAACCACTCACCCTCTATTGCGATAATAATGGAGCGGTGGCAAACTCCAAATAACCAAGAAGCCATAAGAGGGGAAAGCATATAGAGAGGAAATATCATCTCATCAGGGAGATAGTGCAGAGAGGGGACGTTAGCATCACAAAGATTGCATCCGCAGAGAACCTTGCTGATCCGTTTACAAAGACCTTGCCGGCTAAAGTGTTTGAGGGTCACCTAGATGGTATGGGTTTACGTGACATGTCCCATTTGCTCTAGTGCAAGTGGGAGATTGTTGGTATGTATGCCCTAGAGCTACATGTGAAGTAAACGGTTTCTTGTGTTAAGAAATAAAATGATGCATTATTCATTTATCAAATTGTTTGTTTAATATCGCATATTATATATCTTGATAAATACCGTAGATTACTTATGTACCTTCAGACTTGGTGTATGAGTGTCATGCACCAGAGAATTTAAGTCTGAAGTTAGTAATCTTAAATAGTCCATAGAGAGCAAACAAACCGGGTACTTTGTTTGTGGTTTATCTATAGTCCATAGAAAAATCTTAAATAGTCCATAGCTTAGTTAATTTAGTTTTTTTTATTTTTTTATTTATATTTAGTTTTTATTTTGTCTTTTGTTCGGGACTAGCAAAATCTTAAGTTTGGGGGTGTTTGATAAGTGCGGTTTATACCTACTTATTCTGACATCCTTAGCCTATTATTTTGTTATGTTTCGAGTCATTTAGTGTCATTTATAGTTCATTTTATGCCTTAATTGTAGGAAGCATTAGAACATCAAGAATGGAGTAAATACGCGTGTTTCAGGACCTATTGGGAGCATCGAACTCAAGAACAGGCAAAACCAGCATCAGCTGCGCACTGATTATAAAAAGGCTATAACTTTTGATCTAGAAAGAGTTACGAGACCCATAATATATCGATTTGTATGTACTCGATGAGATCTAGTAAATACACAAATTCTGGAATCAGCCACGCGTCGCGAAGCGCAAATTTGCCTTGCGTCGCTACGCGCCTTCGAAAATCAGCCTAGTATAAAATCCAGAGAGCTGGGCGCCGCGACGCCAACTGACTAGCGCTGCAGTGCCCCGTACGCACCTGAAACGTGATTTTAGGGTTCTTAAGATACCCAATGATTCCAAGGTTATATTATAAATAGATTAGTTCGTCCAAAACCTAAGGAAGAGGCTAATACACAACACAAAACACCAAAATACATATTTTAGAGAGATCCAATGAGGAGAATTGAAGAGCAACAAGAGGAGACAAATGCAGTGACGTCCGAAGAGGAAAAGATTCAATTCGGATTTTATCTTCTTGTTTCTTTCTTAGAACTCTAATGATTTCCATTAGATTCATGACTTGTTTATCATTGTTTTTATCTATTGTCATGAACTAAACTCTTTAATTCTGGAGAATGATGTAACTGATGCTTGAACCTTGTAATTGTTTGTCAATTTTGTTATGAAGTTTTATTCAGTTTATTTGTATTCTCTTGAGTTTAATGCATTGTGTTTGCTGGCCACAAATATGATGATAAATATTTGAAATCTATCACTCGAGAGAGGGGATTTTGAATGGATCTAAAGAATATGACCTAGGATTTTATAGATTTCGAGAGAATCTGTAGTTCCTTTGAAGTCGTTAACATAGAATCACAAAGCGTAACGAGTTGTTAACTATTAGATTTTTATAGAGATATCGAAGTCTGTAGTTGATGATATTTTCACTCGGCACTCGAGAGAGTGAGTGGATATTTTAGGAGTCTTGACTTATAAACAATATAACTGAACATAGATTAATTGGCATGACAAATACATAGGGGATAGATAGGTGAAATCAGACTCTAGAATCTCTATCGTATTAGTTCCTCATATTTAATTATTTTATATTTATTTAATTAAATCCTTATTAATTATCGTCTAAATAAAGTTAAGATTATCAATTGTAGTACTTAGTGCGAGTTAACGCAATCCATGTGGGTTCGACACTCTTTCACTGATTTATACTAAAACTTGACACCGTACACTTGTGGTACGATATAAAATATCACAACAGGCATAAAACGCGTTTTTGTCCGAACCTACCAACCATTACACACGGGGGCTGCTCAAGTTAACCTAAATAGTACTTGGGCAGTTCAGGGGCTGCCCAGAAAGTAACCAATTCATTGTTGGAGTTTTATAAGCTTCCCAATATCATTAATCAAGCTTGAAACAAGTGTGAATACATTCAAAGGAGGTGCGGAATACTCACAATGAATGGTTGAGTGATGCGGTAGACAATAAAAACTTCATTTTCTGCCTCCTCCAAGCTCGGCAGTGGGCTGTTTTCTTGTCCTCAAATTCGGTCATTGATGGTCCTCCATGGAAGCTCCAAGCTTGTGTTGATTCCTTGCTCATGTAGCGAGTTCCCTATCACCTTTGTATGGACTCATATGTGTGCTAGCACCTTTGATCTTGCCACAAAATCATCAATCTCTTCTCCAAGACTCACAGTTTTTACAAAACCAGTGAAGGAAAAATTTTGCCTCCAAGGCCAAGAGAGAAGAAGAAGTCGTGAGAGAGAGAGAGGAGTTAGGAGAGAGAGATATCTCTTTTTGGCTCCAAAAAACCGTATATATAGAGAGAGAGAAAATAAAAAGTGTATTAGGTTTATATTTCCAAAATTAATTAACCATTTACCACTTTTTAATTTCAAAAAAGTCAAGCATTAAATGCTTGCATCATCTCACATCAACTCACATCAATCAATCAATCAATTGTCACATCACTCAAAGTGACATGTGATTTGACGCTTGATGTGACTAATGATTTGACGTTTGATTTGACTTGCGTGCCGCATTCGAATTCAAAATACGAATGCGCTTGCAAACAATCCCGGGCTCGAGTTCGCTAATTCCAAATTAACGAATTTTCCGTTGCGACGCAATTAAATGATTACGCATAGCGAAATCACTATTCACGTCACTAACGAATTAATTCTAAATTAACTCGTTCGCCCAAATTAAAATCTAATTTCAATTCCGCATCGAAATCCAATTTCGTTTAATATATCGAATATATTAATTTATCGATTAATTCCAAATTAATTGTTCTATCTCTTTAATTGATATTTTATCCCAGATAAAATATCTCCGCAATTAATCCCAGATTAATTTTCTCTCTCATCTAATTAATCCCAGATTAATTAAAGTGCGAGTCATACGTCATCGATGAATCTTCGGGAAGTGACCCATGAGATCCCCGGATATGTTGGCAGTAAATACGGTCGTCGGACTATCCGCATTTGTTGTTTATTCGGTAACACTATCTTGCTTGGAAGAATTCCAGCTCACTGTTCCGTTATTCAAACTTTGTAGTACCGTTTGCGACTTATAGTCGTTGTATCGGTTTGGGAAACTTGCTACAGTGATCCCAGTCACTTCAAGTTCTCATTCTCCATAGACTAAGACAGCATCTTTAGTTCTCTAAGATACTAACAGATGTTCTTAACATAAATCTAGTGACTATCACTTGGATTGGCCTTTTTGTGAATCCATATGCTCAAAGCGTATGAGACACCAGGTCGCGTACATTTTTCAATGTACGATTTCTCGAAGAGTTTTATCGAAAGCCAAGCTTTCACCGATTATTTTTATGGGAATATCATTTCCAAGAAATGACATATTATCATTATTTATAGGACATTTACTGTCAGTGCGCTCCCACTAACCCTCTTATATACACAAGAATCATTTCATTTTGAATTAAATCATAAACTATTATGATTACATCAAAACTACAATTCCTAGAACCTATGATTGCTTCAATCCAAACATGGATCGAATAAACTGCAAACCTTGTTTGCTAGTTTTATTACGACAAAACCGACAAGATGTTGTAAACATCCTCCAAAAGGTTTCCTTTTCAGAAAAGCGATTTTTCCGTTCAGCTGTCATATTTCATAAATGAAACATGCAGCTTTAGCAAGCATTATCCAAATGGATTTACCGTGGCAACAGTTAAAAGGTTGAATCGTAATCAACACAATGTTGATAACGATACCTTTCCGCTAAAAGCCTAGCTTTATACGTTGGTATGTTGTTATCCATGTATGTCTTCCTTGAAGACTTATACAGTACCAATAGGCACAATGCCTTGTGGTACATCAACTAGTATCAAAACATAGTTGATATACATGGAATCCATTTCGGATTCATGGCACTTTGCCATAATTGGGAGTCGAAACCTTGTATCACTTCCTCATACGTAGTCAGTTGGTATACCTTAATAAGATAGACATCTTTATGAGGTGAGATCAGAAACACATACCCCAGGTTATTTTCTGACTCTCTCCGACTTACGTGGTTCTTGTGTATTCGAAGATTATTGGTAATACTTTCATCCTTGATGAACTATTTGTGTTCCATTAGGAATCAGTGCCTAGAATAGTATTACTCTGATTTTCATCGAGTTTCACTATCCTCCTACTTACCACTGCATATTGGTATTCCTCAAAGGAAAACCGCATGGTGAGCAACAATTACATTGTTCTCTTGTGAGTTGTATAAGTACGATACTTTGGTATCCCTAAGATAACCTACATTTGGCACTTATCCAATTTGGGTTTCAGTTTGGTATCATCCAAACATATGCCTAGCATACCCAAATTTTCAGGAATGAGAAACCCGGTTTATTTCATGTTCATATCTAATATGATATCTGTCAAATAGACTTTTATGGAACCTTATTCTAAATAAGTTATGCACTGTTTATATGTATCCGTTGAAGGAAATGGTTGCTCAGAGCGACTCATGATTAACCTTATCATGTCCTACAAAATTCGGTTTATCCTCTCGGACACATCGTCAAACTGACGTGTTCCGGGAAGAGTCCTCATTGAAAAAATACTATACTCTTTCAAGTATTTTAGAAACTTATTGCCTAAATATTTTTCATTACGGTCTTATCGTGACGGTATAATACTATAGCCGATCTGTTTGTTTATTTCGTGTCGAAACTATAAAAGTTTCTGATTTGTGTTTCAAAAGAAACACATAACCATGTGCCACATCCGTAAAGGTCACGAAATATTCATATCCACCTCTAGCCTAGCTAGACATGGGCCCACTTGCTTCACTATGAACTAGGGCTAACATATATGACATGATCCAAGGGACAACATTTGACATGAATACAGTCACCCAAGGAACATTAGAGCCTTTGCAATTGCCAACAGGCCCAATCACACGCCAAAGAGCTAAGAAGATCACAGATGCAATAGCGGGGCCAGAGTTTGCATATTATAGATGCATTCATCCTTCTAGTTTTTACTTGCCTTATGAGATTGATTATGATTCTAATTCTTTAACTCCTATGGATTTATTATCTTTGATTCTTATTAAGCTTGGGAGTATGAATGATAAGGGAAAGGCAGAGTTGGTGAGAATAATAGGTTTCCAACGCATTGTGTTTGACCCCGGCAATTGGGTGTGGCTTTATATGCAAGAGGAAAAGGTCCAAGCTACAATCGAGAGGAGATGGACCTTTTCAAGTCTTGGAAAGGATCAATGACAATGCATATAAGCTGGATTTGCCAGGTAAGTACAACGTATCTGCTACTTTTAATGTTTCTGACTTAACTCATTTTGATGCAGGTTCAGATTCGAGGTCGAATCCTTTTCAACAATGAGGGAATGACATGATTCCAACCACACCAGAGACATTACAGGATGCCAGCTAATAACTTGGAGGAACCCATGCAGTTGCCAAGAGGTCCAATCACACGCCAAAGAGCAAAGAAGATCAGAGAGGCCTTTGCGGGACTAGCTCAGAGCTATGTGACCAGTTGCAGCAACCAAGTCAAGTGCACACCAGAGACACATATGGGCATAACCAGAGAGGTCCCCAAGCTATTTCATTTGACCTAGATCAGCTCAGACTGAAGCATAGCAGAGCAGCTTCAGCACCAGCACCCTTTTGACCCGATTTCACCCATTTTGGGACTATGTTGAATTCGGCCAAATGGGGGCATTTTTGTCATTTATGCTCGACATTTTGACTTTATTTATGATGTAATTAGCATGGTTTACTATGCCATTAGGCTTAATTATGCTTAGATCTCTACTTAGCAGAAAGCACGTCAATTTACTATAGCATGTAAGCACCTTAATTAGCTTAAGTGAGATTAGCTTCTAATCTTTGTTTTAACTTTATTTAGGTGCAAAAGGACCTTAATGGTCGTGGTTGAGGTGCTTGACTTAGGGCTTTTGGTAATTTTAGCTCTAGGGTCATTTTAGCATTTTTACTCTTTTGTAACCCTTATTATATGACTCTTCTTTGTATTTTTGCACAACCAACGTAATATACAGAATTTTGAAAGAAAAAAAAGCTTGAGCTTTCCATGGCTATGGCCAAAACCTTGTTGAGGGAGGGATTCCCCTTTTCAAGTTCAAATTGACTTATCTAAGCTTGACAACTTAGTGGCGTCTCCATTGCTAGCAAAATACAATCTGATTTCATGCTTGTGGTTATCATGGACGTGAGTTTCATGGTGGTTAGGTGCTGATCTTGGTTGGGTTTTGTTCCTACAAAATCAGTATTCAAAGTTCTTGGGGTTTTGAGAAAGATGCTTAGGGGTTTGCTTGGTTTCCAACCCAAGTGAGTTCTTGTCATTTGGTATCATGAGCTTAGGGTTCTGAGGTCTGATTTCCTATCCTTTGTGTTGTTTAATCTTGTATTCGTCTTTGTTCTTTGTTGATTTAATTTTGGCATCAAGGTTTTACTTCCACCTTGATTCGGCCATTGTTGGATCTTGTTGTTTCTTGCTGATTCTTGTTGATTTGTGATCAAAATATCATGAATAACATTCTGCCTTGAGTATTTTTTGATTGATCATGAGTATTTCTTTGAGTTAAGCTTTGGCTACTTAGGTCAAAATTGGGGCTTTTGTGTTCTTTGCTTGAATCAAGTGTTTAATTGTTAATTTATGTTACTAGGACGTGTTTAACATTGTTATTAAGTTATTAGTTTCAAAAATCAGAAAAAAAAAAGTGAAAAAAAAAAGAAGAAAGAGAATTGGTCGCATTGTGCTTAGCTTGATTAGACCATTTGCAAGTTGATTGGATTGCTTTACATGAGTTACATTGATATTTGATTTGGTTTGTATTGGTTTGAGCTTGAAAGACTATATTTGTGTTATAGCCGAATTGAAATCCTTTGTGCTTCATTGTGTTTCATTGGAGTGTAAACACTTGTGAGTGTGTGTGAGAAGAAAAGAAAGGTGAGCTCAAACACTATAGTGAGTGACCACAAGATTACTTCAGTGACACGTTGATTGCTTGCTTGCTTATTTATTGCATTTAGCTAACTCGTCATTCTTTCTTATTCTGAACACTCTAGCTATAGGTTTCTTTCAATTGAGTCTCCGTGATTACTTATCTTATTTTCTTTATTCCACCTGCTCTATATAGACATTGTGTTTCTGCTAGCTTGTGGACTACATCTTAGTTGACCATTCTGGGAATTGAGTTGATTTGTAATTGAATTGAGGAAGAACTCAATAGTGGTAAAAGGCAATGATTGTGAGCACAATATCGGGTAAAAGCCAATAGAGTGCAAACACGAGTGGAGTGATATCATTCGAGTGTAAACACGTGAGATTGTGAGGATTTACATATTTGTTTTGCTTTTTATTATTTCTGATCTGTTTGTTTAGTGTTGAGATGGCAGGTCCAAGTTTAACTATTGATGATAAGATCAAGGTTTTGGATACTTTCAAAAGTGATATCCAAGATATTATGAGTGATTATAGAAGATCTTATGAGAAATGGAAAAATACTTGGAAGGTAACTAAATATGCAGTGAATGAAGAGAGTACTCAACAACCAAAAACTATTAAAGTTGTGTGTAATGAAGTGAGAAGCACTTGTGATGTTGAGTGCATAGCGAATGAAAACACTTGTGAGGCCTTGAATGTTGTGAATTGTGTTATAAGTGACATGGTGAGTGAAAATGCTTGTGAGACCGTGAGCATTGAGGGAGTAAACACTTGTGAGGTAGTGTGCTTTGAGGTTGAAAAACATAGTGAAGCTGAGCAGGTGTGTGATGAGGTCTTTGCAAGTATGGTTGAGATAGTGGCCATGAGTGATGATGAAGTTGTGAGAGCTGGTGAAAAGAAAGTAGATGTGGTAGTGAAGTTTTTCCATAACATTTTCTCTATTGTTTATGCTTTTTCATCGCAGGTACAAGTGGTCAAGTATGATTCTTTTATATTTCAATATCATTGTCCAATTGATTTTATCATAACTATCTATGATCCGGGTTCGGATTCGATGACGAATCCATTTCAAGAGATGGAGAATGACATGATCCAAAGGACAACATTTGACATGAATACAGTCACCCAAGGAACATTAGAGCCTTTGCAATTGCCAACAGGCCCAATCACACGCCAAAGAGCTAAGAATATCACAGATGCAATAGCGGGGCCAGAGTTTGCATATTATAGATGCATTCATCCTTCTAGTTTTTACTTGCCTTATGAGATTGATTATGATTCTAATTCTTTAACTCCTATGGATTTATTATCTTTGATTCTTATTAAGCTTGGGAGTATGAATGATAAGGGAAAGGCAGAGTTGGTGAGAATAATAGGTTTCCAACGCATTGTGTTTGACCCCGGCAATTGGGTGTGGCTTTATATGCAAGAGGAAAAGGTCCAAGCTACAATCGAGAGGAGATGGACCTTTTCAAGTCTTGGAAAGGATCAATGACAATGCATATAAGCTGGATTTGCCAGGTAAGTACAACGTATCTGCTACTTTTAATGTTTCTGACTTAACTCATTTTGATGCAGGTTCAGATTCGAGGTCGAATCTTTTTCAACAAGGAGGGAATGACATGATTCCAACCACACCAGAGACATTACAGGATGCAGCTAATAACTTGGAGGAACCCATGCAGTTGCCAAGAGGTCCAATCACACGCCAAAGAGCAAAGAAGATCAGAGAGGCCTTTGCGGGACTAGCTCAGAGCTATGTGACCAGTTGTAGCAACCAAGTCAAGTGCACACCAGAGACACATATGGGCATAACCAGAGAGGTCCCCAAGCTATTTCATTTGACCTAGATCAGCTCAGACTGAAGTATAGCAGAGCAGCTTCAGCACCAGCACCCTTTTGACCCGATTTCACCCATTTTGGGACTATGTTGAATTCGGACAAATGGGGGCATTTTTGTCATTTATGCTCGACATTTTGACTTTATTTATGATTTAATTAGCATGGTTTACTATGCCATTAGGCTTAATTATGCTTAGATCTCTACTTAGCAGAAAGCACGTCAATTTACTATAGCATGTAAGCACCTTAATTAGCTTAAGTGAGATTAGCTTCTAATCTTTGTTTTAACTTTATTTAGGTTCAAAAGGACCTTAATGGTCGTGGTTGAGGTGCTTGACTTAGGGCTTTTGGTAATTTTAGCTCTAGGGTCATTTTAGCATTTTTACTCTTTTGTAACCCTTATTATATGACTCTTCTTTGTATTTTTGCAAAACCAACGTAATATACATAATTTTGAAAGAAAAAAAAGCTTGAGCTTTCCATGGCTATGGCCAAAACCTTGTTGAGGGAGGGATTCCCCTTTTCAAGTTCAAATTGACTTATCTAAGCTTGGCAACTTAGTGGCGTCTCCATTGCTAGCAAAATACAATCTGATTTCATGCTTGTGGTTATCATGGACGTGAGTTTCATGGTGGTTAGGTGATGATCTTGGTTGGGTTTTGTTCCTACAAAATCAGTATTCAAAGTTCTTGGGGTTTTGAGAAAGATGCTTAGGGGTTTGCTTGGTTTCCAATCCAAGTGAGTTCTTGTCAATATATATGACATTTACACTTTTACCAAGTAAATGTGTTATAGGCATTTTGCCCAATAAATTAGATTCGTAGACTTTTATTTGATTGAAATCAAAACAGTCTTGGTACCCACTCTTCAAAAGTGTGGATATACGATTCTGGTTTAATTGTGTCCCAGACAACAATGTCACAATTAGTTTCATCTGATCAAATCAGTTTGAGTTATTTGTTTGTCATGTTATATATTCTAGATATATTTATATTCAAAATATAAATGCTGTTATTCACATCTAATGTGTTTATCTCAATATCATCTTTATATAAAGAAACACTTTAGTGTTCCAGAATATAAAGGTTCACCCGCATCGAGTTAAACACTGATATAAAGATAATGTTTCTAGTCAAACTTGTTACATTATAACAGTTTTCTAATTTAAGTACACACCCGAAGGTAGTTCCTAAACTTAGGTACCGGCGGTTAAAACATCGACTTTCGTCCCGTTTTCAATTCGCAGATAAATCTCTATTGAAGTCAGTATCCTGTTCAAAACAGATTCTGAACATCACTATATTTATGTACCACACTAAGTATATAAAATCTAATTTTAATACTAGTAGTGAACATAATCTTGACAAACATATTTGAAGTCAGAGCCTTGCTCGTCTTCAATTCCTTCATGTCTGCTTTGTCCAAACGGCAGTCACGCTTCCGCGATCCCGTTTGCCACAATTTAGGCAAAGGTTTTGGGATATGTCATTTATCTTCCCAGAAGATTATAATGATTTTGCCTTTGCCCTTTTCACATTCCAGTAGCCTTTGGCCAAGCCTCGGGTTTCTAGAATATCGAAGTAAGGTGCGCCTTGCGCTACTTGCCTTATTGCAAATTTTGACTTTGTCTCATTGAGAATAGTCATTAACTCTCAAAGAGTTTCGGATTGCAATTTAGTACTTCTAAAATCTAAGTATAGATTTATGAAGATCCTTCAATTTCAGTATCATACTTTAAGGATCTAATCCTTAGTTCTGATTCAGAAATTAAAGAGTCTACTGCGACAAGTTTAATGGATTAAGCACTAAAGTTATCATTACATAAATCTTCCAAAGATTATGCTCTACTATTTGCTTAACTCCGGGCTTAGACATAATATGTTATTTTATCAAATAAAGTAACTTATTAGTTTCCAGGACCATCCTGAAATTTTATCCCAATTTTGAAAATTAAACCATTTAAATACATTTTCCCCAAGATTATGTTTTAAATGTCAATCTTTTAATTTTATCTTGATTTTAATAGTCCAACTATTTAATCAACGATTTAGGTACTATTTATTATAGTGATTACAATAGTCCAACTATTTAATCAACTATAATTTAATATATTAAAATCAATTATATTGATTACTATAATCCAATTATAAAATCAACTATAAATGAATAGTTTGAATATAGTCCAACTATTAAATAAAACAACAATTTAAATATTAGTCCAACTAACATTTAATTTATTGACGAATGATATTTGTTTCGAGCGCGTATGACAAGTAATTAAACGAATATTGCAAATTCAATTCTTGTCTCCCACTATTTTTCGGCGAGCCTCTAACCCTCTGTCGAGTACTCGGGAAACCGTGTTTCCTAGTGGGCTAGGATCCCGTTAAATATCACACAATCTTGACTTTGGCCAACAAATGGTATGATAATTAATTAGGTAGATCTCTAAGATCGATTGGATCCAATCCAATTCCTAGATCCGGTAGGGGGACATCCAAGTCCGAAATATATATCTTATATATGCCAATACATCCAATGTATTACCTAACCTTTTTCCTTTGAATCAACTAAGCCTTGGCTTTGTCACAACAAACTTAGTGATCCCAGTTAAGCGCGACCCATTGACCATGGAAAGCTTCGTAATCAATGTCGATGGACAAGAAGTGGTATTGACTTTGGCCAACAAACCACAACTTGGACAAGACACTGATATGGAACAAAGCCTTCGTGATTCAAACACATCCTCGACGGACAAAGGCATTGACTTTGGCCAACAAGCCAATGCCAGTCTCGGATCTTGAGTGAGAATCACTCAATGGAAGGAAAAACGCTTAATATTTTGCGAGGGTTTTTCGAGTGCAAATTGTCAACCAATTTATTATCTTTGTTATGGTCTCATCATCATACACCCTTAAGCATGCATTCTAAACACATAATAAAGCGCGTATAATAAAATAATAATGATATGCGGATGGATACTTTACATTGATCCTAAATCAAATCTCTCATTTTCTCTCTCCAGCTAGCACAAGTATTTACTTCTACCCGTTACACTACACTTCTAAAGAAACCTCATTTACATTGAGGGGAATATGTGAGAAGAGAAATACAAAGAGTATGGAGGTGATAAGGCTGGACACGCATGTCCAATTAATAAATCAAATTTATTACAATTTCCAAAATTGCCCCACCCATCTAATATCCTTCTGATATACATTATTCATGCATCACAATCATGTATTCACACAAGCATGTTATCAATCATCTAATCCAATTAGTTAATCTGATAATTAATGACCATCCAATGTTCAAACAACGATTTGATTTTGCTCGAGTCAAACTCGTTTTGCGAATAAGTACTCAAAGTACGAATTCTCGAATTAAATTAAACTACATAATTAAATCCAATTCAATTTGTATTTAATTCTAATTCACTATTTAGTTCCAAATTAAATATTACACTTTATTAATAAATATTTACGACTTAAATTCCAAATTTAATCGTTACGGGTCTCAAAGCCCGATTAATGTCCAACGTCAATTTAATTAAAGTCCAATGGGCTCTTAATTAATTTCTTAAGGCGTGGACTTTTGGTCAACTCTGGTCAAACCGAATAACCAAAATCCAATCCGAGAGTTACCCCATAAGCCCAGAAATCAATTTAGGCCCATTAGGCCCAATTAAACTTTAAAGGTCCATTAAGTCGCATTTGAGCTTTATGGAGGCGGTTTTGGGCACAATTGGATCCAATCAATTTTGGCCTAAACCTAACTTGGTACAACCAAGCCCAATTAGCTCATTTACAACATTAAAAGCCCAAATCCAATTTTAAGGCCCAATTAATTAAATACAAAAAATCCAATTTCACATTTAATTAACCTAAAGTGTATATCATGATTAATCACCCAAATTAACATTTCTAAAACATTAATTTATACAATTAATCATGCTCATTTACATCAATTAGTGTCCAACACATTTTGATCAAAATCAAACCCAATTCACATGCTTCAAAGTCTCGGCCAAGGGGAAATTTCATGCCCAAATAAATTCAATCCAATTAAATTCAATTCAACATTAAATCAATATCCCCAAATGATTTCCAACACATCCAATGAATCAAAAAATCAAAATCCAAGACAATTTAGGGTTCTTGTATTTCGGCCAAGCCACAAGAATTGGGGAAGGAAAATTGTTCCAAATCATTTTTCATCAAATTGATCCAATCAATCATCAATTAAAACACATTTAAGCATACTAATTCATCCAATTTCATTAAATCATGCCCAAATTCGTTTTTACCCAATTTTAAACCCTAAACTAGTTTCATGCTCAAAATAGCTTAAGATACCATTGTTGGAGTTTTATAAGTTTCCCAAGATCATTAATCAAGCATGAAACAAGTGTGAATACATTCAAAGGAGGTGCGGAATACTCACAATGAATGGTTAAGTGATGTGGTAGACAACAAAAACTTCATTTTCTGCCTCCTCCAAGCTCGGCAGTGGGCTGTTTTCTTGTCCTCAAATTCGGCCATTGATGGTCCTCCATGGAAGCTCCAAGCTTGTGTTGATTCCTTGCTCATGTAGTGAGTTCCCTATCACATTTGTATGGACTCATATGTGTGCAAGCACCTTTGATCTTGCCACAAAATCATCAATCTTTCCAAGACTCACGGTTTTTACAAACCAGTGAAGGAAAAAATTTTGCCTCCAAGCCCTAGAGAGAAGAAGAAGTCGTGAGAGAGAGAGGAGTTAGAAGAGAGAGATATCTCTTTTTGGCTCCAAAAAACCGTATATATAGAGAGAGAGAAAAAATAAAAAGTGTATTAGGTTTATATTTCCAAAATTAATTAACCATTTACCACTTTTAATTTCAAAAAAGTCAAGCATTAAATGCTTGCATCATCTCACAAATCAATCAATTGTCACATCACTCACTCAAAGTGACATGTGATTTGACGCTTGATGTGACTAGTGATTTGACGTTTGATTTGACTTACGTGCCGCATTCAAATTCGAAATGCGAATGCGCTCGCAAACAATCCCGGGCTCGGGTTCGCTAATTCCAAATTAACGAATTTTCCGTTGCGACGCAATTAAATGATTATGCCTAGCGAAATCACTATTCACGTCGCTAACGAATTAATTCTAAATTAACTCGTTTACCCGAATTAAAATCTAATTTCAATTCCGCGTCGAAATCCAATTTCATTTAATATATCGAATATATTAATTTATCAATTAATTCCAAATTAATCGTTCTATCTCTTTAATTGATATTTTATCCCAGATAAAATATCTCCGCAATTAATCCCAGATTAATTTTCTCTCTCATCTAATTAATCCCAGATTAATTAGAGTGCGAGTCATACGTCATCGGTGAATCTTCGGGAAGCGACCCATGAGATCCCCGGATATGTTGGCAGTAAATACGGTCATCGGACTATCCAAACACGTAAGTACCTCGTACTACGTTTTACCGATTTACAAGATAAGGTTGGCTTCTAGCAAAGCGCCATGCCTACCCAATTCTCCAGAAACATGCTTACAGGAATAAACGATCTATATCAGACGTAGTATACGTGGTATCGTGTATGTCGATCCAGTATCGGATGATCACGTGCTAGGCCTGGGGCTGGAATTGTGTCTGCCCCGTACGAAGCACATGTCGGATGTCTGGTAACTAGTCTTTATAATCAGATATACATGACCTTGTCATAATATCCCGATGGCTGCAGCATTTAAGAGAGCCAGACCCGTATCCTACGTGACCATCATCTCCACTATGACTGGAGTGATACTTCCGTCTTGACATCACACCCAACACACTACGATTCTCAATATACCCAGTATTGGCGTACACAGAACATGTTAAAGCCCTAGACGACCGCAACCAAAGTATATTGATTGTCGTAAGTATTAGCGGTGCAAGTCTCAAGTTAAGACCAAATACACATACCCTGATTTCAGACTTCAATAGACACATAGTCATACTACCAATGGAATTCCGAGGGGGTCTATCAAGAGCGAAGCTGTTTCCCGTACCATCGGTAAAACACAACCTCCTATTACAATTGCATGAGTATCATATACCCAAATATATGAGAACTAAGTCGTTGTGCCCTCACAACGCGCACAAGTGTAATACTAGTCTTTTACACATTTATCGATGTCCAATCTCGACAATGCTCTGACTAGGGATATTTCATGATTTATCCTTCATGGACTGATACTGTCTCATATCATTCTCCGTCCATGAACAAATCATAGGAACCTCATATCAATTATACATCTAGGTGATCTAATCACAAATGATAAGAGTGCAATCTCCTTTGTCACATAGTTAATTTGTACAACAACACAATGATCTGTACAAATAGTGACGCTATGGGTCATAATTGTCCAACATTCATTGTTTGGACAGCGGACACCCGATAAGCCCGAAACTCACCCGGTAACGCCGTTTTTCACCGTTTACGCATATTTCAACTCAGTAATAATTTCTGGTAATTGTTCCAATGCCCAAAACACATCCAATATATTTATACAACATACTTTTCATCACCAAAATCACAGAAATTCCAGATCTGATTTGGTAACAAAAAATATCAATTTTCATGCTGTAAATCCAAATTTCTCAACATTAATAATATTAATAATTACACCAACCAAAGTCACCACAAATGAAGAACTCAATAACTATTCTAGGAGTTACAAGAGTGGTCATAACACTCTAGAATGACAACAAGTCATCAAATGATAAAATTGAACTAATATTATAATAATATTATCCAATCTAATTTCACACATGCATCTAGCCTACAAATCCATCCTCCAAATCAAAAAGCCTCAAAATATAAGAAAGGAAGAAATCCTAGAACTATTATAGATATTCAAGAACAATAAACAAGCTTTCTAAGTTTAAGATTATTGAAGGTTACCTCCAAATCTTGTAATTTCCTTAAACTTTTTCTTGAATTTCTTCACTCTCTTCCTTGTATCTTCAAGAAAATTTTGGGAACTTTTTTATGGAGATAGGTTCGTCCATGACTTCTTATGAAATGAGAAAATAAAATTTTCATTTTTAAATATCAAAGGAGAGAAAGAAGTGTATTTTGTTCATTTGGTCAATTAATCTAATTAATTAATAATAATAATATTTAAGTTAACAAATCCAATTTGTAAACTTTAAGCTTAATAAAATCATGCCACTTGTAACCAATAATAATCAAACATATTCCATAATGATTATGTAATATTGAAATAATTTAATTATCTAGATATTTAACATTTAAACATCTAAATAATTAATTAATGCGATTATTATTATATATGTATTTTTATTTACATTAAATAACAAATACATATATTTATGGCATGTGTCAAAATCTCATTTGATAATTAATTAATATATATCAAATCAAATTTTGTATCAAATACAAATACATATTAATTATTAATTGACTGAAATGCCTTTAATGCATGTATTTTCGTTTAACCGTTTAAACGATTCAAATTAAGTCATTTAATCCTGTGAAGTTTATAAATAATCTATATTATTCATAACGCGTTGCCCAAGTGCTCAACAAGTACACTTCATATTTTGGGACTCTCTAAGTTTAGGTTTATCCGTCACATAATTCAATTTCGTGTCCATAATTCACCCACTCATGAATTATGACGACCATGAATAATATCGCTAAACTATGCAAGTCAAGGTTATTGCATACGTATAATCCATTTGTCACAGACTATCATTATTATACCGGGGATATAGATAAGAACGTTAAATCTATAAGATATAAAATAGTCGACTTTTAAATTTACGATCTCTAAATAACACTCGGAACTCGAATCTGAAGTATACCACAACCAATGATTTACTAGATCGCAAATATGTACATGATACTTATGCCCTGTATACATAACTGATGGATTCTATCTGATACTCATATGATATCATAAGCATCAGTCTATACCCAACGAATAGGCGAAGGTCTGATCTAAATAAATCAGTGACGTGACTATCATCAAAGTGTGGAGGATATCTCATATATCCACAGTGGTATCTCAAGTCGAATGACCACTATGCTACTCAACTCGAAAAGATTCATAGTGACGTTGGTATACCATATATTAGGAAATCTTCGGTGATTCGTTCAGTGTTTATCAAATAAATACCTACAAATCTATACGAGTCTCCCAAGACTCATGGTTCATTGGGATAAACCATCGGACCAGGTCTCGATATACGACATGTACTGGTCTCATCGGATTTTACTAACCGACCCATGTTAGTAAATCTTGACCAAGTACTTTATTTGAGAATATACAACTTATAGTGACGCTTCCCAATGTCAATTATAAACTACGTTGTAACTGCGCACTACGTTGTAAATCCTAGGATCTTTGTCTAATATATACGTATCACTAAATCAGATTTAGTTTCAATATAATCGTAATTAGATCGAATACGTATATAAAAAATAAGAGGCGCTACCATAAATAAGTAATATTATGGAAAAAAATTGTTCATATTTATGAATCGGACATAAATACGATCCGGATTGACACTCTGAGCACCAACCCTAACACATTCAACATGAATAATGCTTAAAATCAAATTATCAATTCCGCCAAGCCCTCTATTTGAGGAAAATTGGGCATTCAACATGAACGAGAGCTTAAAATCTCAACATAAATTCAATTACTCAAATGCATTATTACTTAAAATCTAC
The DNA here is from genome assembly GCA_019454045.1 of Zanthoxylum bungeanum. Taxonomy (NCBI): domain Eukaryota; kingdom Viridiplantae; phylum Streptophyta; class Magnoliopsida; order Sapindales; family Rutaceae; genus Zanthoxylum; species Zanthoxylum bungeanum. The sequence goes on from SKCR01042254.1 coordinate 44,896, forward strand.
AAATGCATTATTATGAATGTTAAATCAAAGCTAAGATGTAAAAGTGATTTCTAGAGTTTATCACATATATGAATTTGGGCTAAAAATGCTTACTCAAATAGTCAAATTTTGAGAGTGGAGCTCTAACAACTTACTGTTACTGGGAAGTATAGCAGTGAGTCAGTGGCTGAGTGAAAGGCGAGGCTGTCGTCGCCGAGGCGAGAGTGGACTGTGGAGAGCGAGCTGCCGAGTTGAGTTTTGCGAGCACAACAGTGAGTTTTGCGAGCACAGCAGTGAGACGAGACTTATCACTGGAGTCTGGACGAGTCACGAGTGAGAGAGATGAAGAGAATCAGAGAGTAGTGAAAGAAATGTGAGTGAGAGAGGCGAACTGACGAAGTGACGAAAGAGAAAGATTAGACACTGTGATTGATTGTGTGAAAGAAATTAGGGCGTGTGGTAGAGGTTGAGTGAGTGAGAGTGAATTTTGAATTTTTGTGAATTATTTTATTTTTTAATTTAAGCCCGGGTCGGGTCCGGACTTAAATCGCCGAGTCCGGCCCGAGCCGGGCTTCGGTCTCTAAGACCCGACTCGAGACCGGATCAGACTCGAGCTTTTCTGTCACCCCTAGAAATATCCTTGAACCCCCCATAGTATGGGGTACATTATCAAAAATATGTTACATGACAATTAAGAGCTAATTAAAATATACTAATGTAGAAGGAGAGGAGGAGAAGTAAAATATATTATAAATAAATTAACTGGAACATCAATGGCATCAAATGGTCGATATGTCCGAGTGGTTAAGGAGACAGACTTGAAATCTGTTGGGCTTCGCCCGCGCAGGTTCGAACCCTGCTGTCGACGATTTCTAAGTTCTTTCTTTTGATCCACAAAGTCCCTCATTTTTTACAACATGGTGATGATCATTGATTGATATTTGATAGGTTTTAGAAAATATTGATAATGATTTGGATTGGATCTGAATTGAATTCGTTAATTTTGGATCGGTGCATGGTTTTGATTAAAATCGTGACCTGATCCGTCTGAATCATAAATTTTGATCCGAAGCGCATAAACTGCTTATTTTTTTTTATTTTTTAACAATGAAATTTAAGATATTCAATAATCATATGACAATATGCACTGTATAAATGAAATTTAGCATTTTTTTTCCTCTTCAATTATTATGTGAAAACACAAAATTTTCTTTAAAAAATTTCTAATCCGAACCGCCCAAATCACTGAACCGCCGCGGTTTTCCTGATCAAATTTGAGATTTTGGTTTCTAATTTCCCAAACCACCAACCCACACGAGTTGAGATGTAAAACGAAAAGCCGACCCCAACTGTACCGCAAACACCCCTATACTGTCCTCTACTAAACATTTTATTTCACTTGAACTTAATTAAGCAGTTCTTTAACAGACTATCTGAATTAGAATTTTTAAGAAAACATGGTGCTAATAACTTTAAATTAAATATTTATATTGGTGTTTTTTTTTCTTGAATTCAGATGGACAAATTGTATAAATTTATAAGAGGTAGTCTTATATATATATATATATATATCATCCTAATAAAATTGTCAAGTAAAATCTTGTCGCGTGTCTAAATTTTTTCTCCCTCACTTTATGATTAATCTCTTACAAAATATTTATTAAAGTGATAAAATTTATTTTCTTATATGAAATTTTTTTCTAATTTGAGCACCCAGTTGATCGCAGTGTGTTGGTCTCATATAAGGTTTTTTTTTTTTTTTTTTTTTTTTTTTTTTTTTTTTTATGTATATTTTGATTATATTAGAACAATAATACCTTAGGACACTTATATCCCAAAAAAAAAAAAAAAAAACTGAAATTCTTACTCTTCCCCTTATTTAAAATGAACAAATCATATATAGTCTCAAATATGAAAGATTTATTATAATATTCTTTTTTGAAATATTGAAAACCCCATGGTCAAATCACTTGACATGCGTTTAAGTGGAATATGTAAAATTTCCGGCTGTCTCAGATTATTATACGAAACATATCTCCTGAATTCGAATTCAGAACCTAAATATCAGATCTTAAATCTTATACTATCAAGTCACGCCTCTTAGAGACGATTTATTGTTATACATTATTGATCATTTGCAAATATATATATATATATCACAATATCAAATGGAGGAGCCAAATCACAATATCAATAGAAGAGCCAAAACTAAGGTGCTTGTGGAGTGATATGATAGAGCTACAAAAGTTTCTCTTGTTGAAATATAATTTGTTAAAATGCATATCACTTATTGGTGGAAGTGTCTTTTCTAAAAGTGTCTTTAGTGCATTTTGTTTTTACAATGGTTTTTTAAAGAGTATTTTAAATCAATTATTGTATAATAATTTGTATTTATATATAAGATCGTACTCAATTTATAGGGTTAGTCCTTAGCATAGGCAGGCTAACTACACAATGGATGCAAATTTTATATAATTTTAATTTAGTTTTATTTGAAAAAAAAAAAACTAGCACATACTATTTTTTAAAATATGGGGATAAGATCAGATCGGGTCAAATCTTATTCGATTCGATCCGAGATCGGGTCAGATCATATTCGATTTGATCCGAAATATCGGATCAAATCAGATCGGTTCTAGCTCCCGAATCTGATCAAATCGTGTTTGGTTGGTATGTCGAATTTCAGATCGGATCGGATAAATTTGATAACTATAGGATCAAATCAGATTTTATCCGATTTGATAACGAATCTGAATCTTAAAGAGAATCCGATTTGATAATAAATCCGATAGTAGATTCGATTCGATAACAAATCCGATGCGATAACATATCCGGTTCGAAAAATTGATCCGAAAATTTATAAATTCATATCAATTTTATCGAATCGGATCGGATAACTTAAAATTCAAATCGTTTTTATCAAATCGGATCTGTATCATATCGAATCAGATCTGTTATCATATCGAATCTACTACCGGATTCATTATCAAATCGAATTTATCTGATTCGTTAAGATTTCAAATTAGATCGAATAAATCCGATTCGATTCGATAGTTATCAGATCAAATCCGATCGATTCGATAAGGACTCAAAATCCGATCGAACCAAACTAGTCTACTCTTATCGAATTGAATCAGATTCAGATTCGGTCTAATCCGAATCCAATAGTACCCACCCCTAACTTTGAGAAACAACACCAAGCATATTTTAGTCAAACAAAAACCTGAAGTTTATAAATTGAGAAAATAAACAGAAAGTGAAATCAGATTCTATAATTTTACTTCGCTTTGAGTCCAACCGTGCCGATATATAAGATTTTTGCTACAAATAAGATTCGAGAAAGATTTTGATATAAGCAGCTGGTTTCATATATCTTAATGAATTTTGTTATTGAGTTTTTTTAGTCAGAAGAATTTAATAGTCAACGACTTCAACCTAGCTAAATTGTTTTTTTTTTCTAATCATTTTGTTTAATTTTGCAATTTTTCAACCTCAGATTCCATGTATATGTCACTTCATAAGATTCCCTCTCCAGCTCTTTTTGATTGGACATGTGATCAAATTCCGCATGACCCACTGGCTCAATGTGATCTCAATTCATCATGAGACCAAGTCAACATAAAAAAAAAAAAAAAACTACAATAAATAGCCTCTCTATTTTGAGAATAATTCTTTGATGTAATAAAAATATGAGTGATGTAATATCACAAATAAATTATTAAATAACATATATAATTTAATATTCATATTTTTAGTTGGCAGCGTGTGATACTTTCGTTGTATCGTACATTTTCGGAAATTTAACATCTTTTGTTAGCCACCAATATAATCAAACCATTAACATTACAATTGCCCAAACAAAAGAAAATAAACATATAAAATTATGATTTTATTAAAAATTAATGGGACACACTTAATTTCAAAATATCAACTGTTAACTAATCATATTTCACAAGCACGGAAACCTGAAGCAACTCTCAAGCATGCGCACACATTCATGAAAACCAGTGGTAAAAAAATTGATTTTGCGGACGCAAATAAATCAAACTTTTCATTAATTTATTTGTCATTTTTTAATAAATTTTCAGATTTAGCGAGATCGATAATTACCCTATTCATCTTTACATTGCTCCGCCACTGCTTCACTAGCATCCAAGTGAGCACATGCTGCATGTAAATCATTCATCTTGTTGGCACACACTGCTGCCTCCACTCACACGGATGGCATTGATGATGATGATGATGATGATGGTCATGATGACCCATCATCTCATTACACCTCCTAAACCCTTCTAATTTCCATTCCCCAACTCTCCCCTCCTCCTTCTCCTCCTCCTCCTCTTCTTCTAGGGTTTCTTCATCATCATCTTCTTCTTCTAGGGTTTCTTCATCATCTTGTTCATCTTCATAATCTCTAATGAGATGCAATCTCAACCTTCCATCTTCACGCGAGGCTCGTAGAATCTCCGGCCTATCAATCCTAACTTCGGTCAACTCCAACCTCCCATCACTCGTCACAGACCTGAGAAAGAAACTATGCTGACCATTTCCGTTAATAGACGAAATCGGCGGCGGAAACTTCTTCTTCACCACCTCATGATGATCATCACGATCACGATCATCATGATCACGATCATGATCATGATGATGATCTTTCCTCCACCTGGGATTACTCGAAGATGGATTACAATTCGTTCCCGCATGATCCATATCCTCCATCTGATGATGATCTATCCTTTCATCAGAACTCTCAAACCCTAGACTCTCAGTGCAGGACATGAGCCCATCAACACCTCCACCCATATCATCAATGAAACCTATGCCACCGGGGTCTTTCTTGGAAAACGCAGATGGGAAAGTAAAGAGAGGGGATTCCGTTGCCGGTGACGGTGACGGTGAAGGTGATCTATAGGCAGCATCATCAACGGTGGCAGTGTTTTTTAAGCCTAAGAATGAGTGCTGGACACTCTGACAAAGACTCATAATCATTATTATTTGGTGATGATATCACATTAAAGACTATATATATACTAAAATAAAAAATAAAATAAAATTTATAAATTGAAATTGGAAATTGGAAATTGGAAATGATTGGGATGAGTGTATTAATAATGTCCTCAAGCCAAAGATAGGAGAAGAGAGAGAGAGAAATGGTGAAGAGAGTGCCCACGTGGAAGCCTTGATACCGTCGATGAATCGGTGCATGGTCCCACCAAATATGGCCTTGATTCCGTTTGTTATCTTGCTGGCTAGAGCCGTTTTCGAGAATTAACATAATTATTATTTTTTCCCGACTTAGAATCAACTAGCTATAAAAAATATATTACAAGTGGAAGAGAAACTATCTGCTACGAGTTAAATGAAATTATCATTTATTTAATTTTTTTTATTATTTAAACACGCGTGATAAAATATTTTTGTATTAGTTGCAAGAATTTTTCCGGACGAAATTGAAATAATATAAGTGCATATGAGTAATTCTTCGGTAAAATCGTTTTATGAGTAAAGTGATAATATCAGTTAATCATATGGAGTTATATTAAATATAAATATCATTTTTTTTACTATTTTTATACATATAATAAGATATTATCGAATTTTCGTATGGATTATACGCTACCATCGTAATATATAATAAAAATAATAAAGATTTTTCATCACTTTAACTTCCAAACTACAGTGCTGTTAGAAAACATTGGTGATTATTTATTTTGCTCTAGGGGGTGTATGAAAAGTAATTTATTGGTCAACGTTTTGTTTTGTAATTATATGGTTGTGAAATAGGTTGTCATCAAAGTTATTGGGTATATATTTCAACCAGAATTGACTAGCTTACTATTCACATATTATAGAAATTAATCATATATAATGTCAGCAATATATATATTTTTTTAAATCGTTAGAAATCCCCCCGCCAAACCACTCACTTCAGGCTTAAGCAGAATAAGTAGAATCTCCGGTTGTCTCAGACTCTTATAAGAAACGCACTCCATAAATTCGAACTCAGGACCTGAGGTCAGATCCTGAACCCTACACCACCAAGCCAGATAATATCATGCCAAATGAACTTAATTATTTGTCTCAAGCAACTTAAATGATTGGTATTGACACAAAGAGAAAATGGGGGAAAACAAATGATATATAAAAGCAAAAAATTATGAAAGATAAGGAACATCAAATTCTTATCCAGTTAAATAAGGCTGCATGCATAATCCAGAGGCTAAGGGGGACCTTCATCTTCATCGACAAGCACTTATCAAGATTATATATAGATTTTGCCAGCTGCTTTTTTAGATATTCCATATATCTTACACCATTGATGTTGTTTCTATCTTGATAGGTAAATCTTTGCCACCATGAATGTAAAACTAGTCAAGTTAGCCTGCAAGAGTTATACAATATGTAGGTTTGAAATTGAATTGAAGAGTTCTGATATTTAATTGATTCGGTGGCAAATGGTTTAGGATTTGATTGTCAGATCCTGAATTCGAATTTAGGAAGTACATTTTTTTATAAGAGTCCGGAGTAGTCGCGGGTTTTATATTTTCCTCTTAAGTCCCGGTCTGGTGGTTTGGCGCCGAGATTTCCAACGTTTCAAAAAAAGAAAAAAGAAAAAAAGAGTTCCGATATTCAAAACTATTCATCATCTATCGCCAATAAATCTTAGACTAAATATACAAGTTTAGGATAATCTTAAACTCTTGATGTATTAGTTTTTGGATATATATCAATTATTATATCCATGAGCGCTTGTAAATCATATTATAATTCATAATATCTTTTTACATGACAATGACCGGTCAAAAAAATCAGATTTCACTTTTAAAAGTGTTAAAGGAAATTATTCTACCTCGGCTGATTAGATCTTGAGACAACTTATGCCTAAAGCTTTTAGATATTTTTCTTGCAAGTGACCTAAATTTTTACACATTAAATAAAAATTTGATGAATGGACCATATTTATTTATTATTTGGTTGTGGAGCATGTGGTGACTCTTCTTAGTTGACTTCAATTAATCTTTCAATTTATGGGTGGTATCAAATGATTTGATTTTGGCTGATGTAAAATGGATATTCTGGGAATATATATATATATATATATTTTTTTGGAATCGTTAGAAACCGCGTCGCCAAATCATCTCTTTCGGACTTAAGCAGAGCAGGTAAAACCCTCATGTGTCCCAGGTTCTTATAAGAAACACATTTCCTGGATTCGAACCCAGAACCTCAAGGTAAAATCCTGAATGCTACACCACTAAATCACTGTTGTAAATTCTTCTAATCTTCAAAGATAATAGTTTGGATGAAGGAGGGACATGTCCGTTGGATAGTACCCCATAAGGACATGTCCTCAAATTGTGTGTAACATGGTCTTATGCTCCAAAGGGTGCATAGGAGGGGTATAACCCTTTGGGGAGTTGCACCCAAATCCAAATGGTGCCCTTGAGGCACCCTTCCATAATTATAAAAGGAAGCCTTTATGTTCCTTTTTGAGAGATCTGATTCCATCTGAATTCAAACATAAAGTCCAGAGTCTCATATTGTTTCTTGAGTCTGAGAGAGTACCACCATATTCTAAGTTCGAGATCTTGTTAAGGAGTGCCCCTTGAACAAGAGGAATCCGGGTTATCTTGGGAGAACATTAGCCACAAAACCCGTAGAGCACCAAGACGGGGCTGATAAGTTTTTAAGGACAGAGAATCTTCTCAACCTGGATCGTTGCATTCGTCATTTTTTCAGGTTTTTCTTCATTCTAAAAGTTTTAGGATTTTGCATGTAAAAATAGATCTACTTTGATTTTATGTTGCATGTTGATTTTCTGTTTAATGACACCAATAGAACAACAATCTTAAGAACTTATTATTTAGTGTTGTTAGATAGTAATTCACATGCTTAGATAAGAAGATTTTCTGGAAAAATAAAGTATGTGCATGAAAAATACGTAGGGTATTCGCACGTCCGACGAACGTAAAGACTAAAATCTGAAATTTCGTAAGAACGTTCGAACGCGTCTTCAAACGCATCTCGAACGCAAGCCTTTTGCCTAAGAACGTTCGAACGCGTCTTCAAACGCAAATCGAACACAAGCCTTCTGACTTAAAAATGTTCGAACGCGTCTTAAACGCGATACGAACATAGACTCTCTGGAATATTTTCGTTCGAATGTGTGCTCGAATGCTACACGAACGTGAAATCTCTGGAACACATCGTTCGAACGCTTTATCAAACGCTACACGAACGTGAACTCTCTGGAACACTTCGTTCGAATGCGTTCTCAAACACAGCACGAACGTACACACACTGGACAGTCTTGTTCGAACGTAGATACGAACGCGACACTAACGAACTAGGTCATGGAATTGTTTCTAAATTGAAAAGACTTAGAATAATATTAACTTAGTAAATCATACACTGAATAAAATTAATCTTGATAGTATAGATTTAAGTTATTATTAGGGTGTTCAATTATCACAAGCATACACATAGTGATAAAGTTGAAACTTAATTGTGTGTTGCATAATTGGTTGAGAATTTAAAGTGTGATCATACACAAGTAATTTCATCCAATCTTGATTGACACATACACATATATCTACACATATCGAATATTGTATTGTAAATCATAAGTGTAATACTGAGTTTGAATTGCTAAGAGATCCTATTGAAAAAGTGTTTAAATGATATTCTGTCAAAAAGGCGATAAAAGCCTAAGTGGTCAGAGATTTAAGTGGTTACTCCGGACCCCCCTCGTCATCTGGGAATATTCCTTTATTTATTTTTCTTAAGAATCTTTAGTTGAAATTCAAGGACTTGTGTTTATTGGAACCACCGTCCAATAAAATAACAATGATTACTTAGTATATCACTTTGAACAAGATCATTTGTTGATCGTTGTGCAATTTATCTTTTGTAGACTAATTGACCCATGTTGGTTTTTCCAGTTACATATGGCTAGCGGAAACATCACAGTACTGGTATCTCATGGAGAAAAACCGAAAAAGTTTGGTGGGGCAAACTTTAAACAGTGGCAGAGTAAAATGTTGTTCTACCTGACAACTTTATAGTTGGCTAAATACCTCAAAGATCATCCGGATCCTGTGGAGGGTGAATCAGATATAGCCAAGCAAATGCAGGAAGAGACATGGTCGTATGGCGACTTTTTGCGTAAGAACTACCTTTTGGGTGGACTTGACAGTACCCTGTACAATGTGTACCAAGGCATGATTTCTGCGAAGGTTCTATGGGAATCTCTCGACAAGAAATATAAAATCGAGGATGCCGGACAAAAAAAATTTATCGTGAGTAGGTTCCTGGGCTACAATATGGTAGTATCAAGAACAATAATGTCTCGGTTGGGTGAACTGTAGTTGATCATTCATGAAATACTGGATGAATGTATGAAACTCTGTGAGACGTTTCAGGTTGCCACCATTATTGAAAAGTTACCTCCATTATGGAAGGACTTCAGGAGCTATCTGAAACACAAGAAGAAACATATGAGCCTTGAAGTCCTTGGTGTTCGATTGAGAATCGAAGAGGAAAACAAGATGTCCGAGAAGGCCAGCTACAAGACTATGGAGTCTAAGGCCAACATCGTTGAGGGTGTAAAGAGTAGCAAGAATAGAAAGAACAATGGAGCTGACTCTTCCCAAGCTTACAAGAAGTTCAAGGGAAAGTGCTACAACTTTGGAAAGAGCGGTCATATGGCAAATGACTGCAGAAACAAGAAGTCTCAGGATAAGGGCAAGTAAAAGAGAAATGAGGCCCATGTCACTGAGAATGAGCAACTGACTGAAGAGATCTCAGAGATGAATCTGTCAGCAATGGTAACCGAAACCAACTTAGTTGGGAATCCGAGAGAATTGTGGGTAGACACTAGGGCTACTCGTTATATCTGTGCAGATAATATGATGTTTTCCTTGTATCAGAAGGTCGATGGGGGCGATCATCTGACAATGGAAAACTCGTCTACCTTAAAATTGGTTGGACAATGCACATTGGTTCTGAAGATGACATCCGGAAAATAGCTTACATTGAAGAATGTACTGCATGTTCCAGATATTCAGAATAACTTGGTCTCGGGCTCTCTCCTAAGCAAGGCTGGTTTTAAGCTTGTATTTGTTTCTGATAAATTTGTATTGACCAAGAATGATGTGTATCTAGGAAGAGGATACCTCACTGAGGGCCTTTTCAAATTCAATGTAATGACTGTCAATCGACACAGTGCGATTAATAAAGCTTCAACTTTTGCTTATATTATTGAGTCACAAAATATATGGCATGAGAGGTTATGACATGTTAATTATGATACAATGCGTAAATTAATTAACATAGACCTTATACCTAAATTTGCAATTGATAGCCAACATAAGTGTGATGTATGTGTTGAAGTAAAAATGAATAGAACACCATTTCATTCCATAGAACGAAGTTCTGAACCCTTGGAACTTGTACACACTGATATGTGTGATATGAATATTATGCAAACAAGAAGCGGTAAAAAGTACTTTGTCACTTTTATCGATGATAGCACAAGATTCTGTTATGTGTATTTGCTGAGGAGCAAAGATGAAGATATTGAGAGCTTTGTACACTACAAGAACGAAGTTGAAAATCAACTTGGCAAGAAAATCAAGAGAATCAGGAGTGATAGAGGTGGTGAATATGTGTTATCATTCGGTGAATATTATTCCATGTACGGAATTATTCACGAAACCACTGCTCCTTATTCTCCTAAAAAAAATGGGATTGCTAAGCGCAAAAATCGAACATTGAAGGAAATGATGAACACCATGTTGACAAGTTCTGGTTTACCCTAGAACTTGTGGGGGGAAGCCTTGCTTTCCGCGAACTGCGTTCTAAACAAGCTTCCTCACAGAAGATTGGACAAAACACCATATGAGTTGGGGAAAGGTCACATACCTTCCTACAAATACCTAAAAGTGTGGGGGTGTCTTGCCAAAGTAATGGTTCCTAAACCTAAGAAGGTTAGAATATGACCCAAAACTGTTGATTCTATATTCATTGGATATGCTCACAACAGTAGTGCGTATCGATTCTTGGTACACAAGTCTGAGATTCCTGACATCAATCCGAATATGATAATTGAGTCAAGAAATGCGACATTTTTTGAAGAGACGTTTCCTTGTAAGGAAATACAAAGAACAAAGTCTCTTAAAAGAATGATTGATACTGTCAAAGACAATGATCCGGTTGACCAAGAATCAGATCAACGTGCAAACGTTGAGACAATCGAACCTCGTAGCAAAAGATCTAGAACGTCTAAGTCGTTTGGTCCCGATTTTCTGACATACTTGTTAGAAAATGAGCCTCAAAGCTATAAAGAAGCTATGTCTTATCCGGAGGCACCTCTGTGGAAAGAGGCTATTAACAGTGAGATTGATTCAATCCTACAAAACCATACTTGAGAGTTGGTTGATCTTCCTCCAGGTTGTAAGCCACTGGGCTACAAATGGATATTCAAACGGAAGATGAAAACGGATGGATCAATAGAGAAATACAAGGCAAGACTTGTCATAAAATGTTATAGACAAAATGAAGGCCTTGATTACTTTGACACCTATTCATCAGTGACTCGTATCACATCGATAAGAATGCTCATAGCCATAGCATCTATATTTGGTCTTGAAATACATCAAATGGATGTAAAGACGACATTCCTGAATGGTGAATTGGATGAAGAGATTTACATGGAACAACTAGAAGGGTTTAATGTTCCTGGACAAGAACAGAAGGTGTTCAAACTTGTAAAATCCTTGTACGGATTAAAACAAGCACCTAAATAATCGCATGAGAAATTTGACAAAGAGATGTTGTCAAGTGGGTTCAAAACCAATCAGTGTGATAAGTGTGTGTACACCAAATCAACTCAAAAAGGATATTTCATTGTGTGTCTCTTTGTAGACGATATGTTGATAATTGGTAGTAATCATGAAATGATTCAGTCTACCAAAAATGTGTTATCCAGCAGATTTGATATGAAAGATTTGGGAGTAGCTGATGTGATCCTATGAATTAAGATTTCTAGGACATCAGACATATATATATTATCTCAGACTCATTATATTGAGAAGATACTTGGGAAATATATCAAATGAGACTTAAATGTGGCTAGAACCCATGTGGACCTAACTCTTCATCTATCAAAGTATACTGGCTCAAGCGTATCGCAATTAGAGTATTCGAGAATCATCAGAAGTCTGATGTATCTCACGAATTGCACACGACCTGATATCGCTCAAGCTGTGAAAAGGCTTAGCAGATATACGAGCAATCCAGGACATAACCACTGGAAAGCCATAGTAAGAGTTTTGAGGTATCTGAGAGAAACTTCAAAATATGGGCTACATTACGAGAGATATTCTGATGTTCTAGAGGGATACAGTGATGCTAACTGGATATCTGATACAATGGATTCCAAATTTACAAGTGGATTTGTTTTCACACTTGGTAATGCAGCCGTGTCATGGAAATCCTCGAGGAAAATATGTATTGCCCGATCTACTATGGAATCAGAGTTCATAGCGTTATACAAAACAACGGAAGAAGCAGAATGGCTTAGAAACTTCCTGGAGGATATTCCTAGTTGGCCCAAACCGGTGCTAGCGATTATCATACATTGTGATAGCCAATCGGCTATTGAGAGAGCCCAAAATACAATGTATAATGTTAAGTCTCGACACATATATCAGAGACATAATACCATACGTCAACTGCTCTCAAGTGGCATAATATCAATCAATTATATTAAGTTGAAGGAAAACCTAGCAGATCCACTAATTAAAGGTTTACCTCGAAAGCAAGTTGAGAAGTCATCAATGGGAATGGACTTGAAGCCTATAAATTAAGAATTATCATTGTGGAAACCCAACCTAGCTGACCGGAGATCCCAAGATCTAGGTTCAAAAGGGACAATAGAAACTTTGTGCAATTCAAATCAAGCACTGAAGAGTTTTGTACTCTTTCTCATTCCGATAATGACGCAGAGTGATGTCTGTCAAGGTTAGGATAAACTAAGGCTTTTAATGTTCACTATATTAGGAGATGAGTCCTAATGGGGGTAAAGGCATATTACTTCTTCATTAAGGGTGAGCAAAATCGGTTCCGGTTCTGCATGGAACCAGAACCTACCCGGAAAAAAATCGGTTCCTAACTAAGTGGAATCAAAACCTTCCCAATTAAATAGGGTACCCTATTATTCGGTTCCAATTCGGTTCCGGTCCGGTTCCGAATTACCCTATTTATATAACTTTGTCAAACTTTAAAATTGAAACTGCAAAAAAAAAACTATATAATGCATGAACAAATCATACTTGCCAGTTGCCAATAGACAAGAAAACAGAATGCATAAAAATCAATAAATCATGTATGTACGGGCCAAATTT